>WURT03023605.1:0-15686 GCA_009936505.3 Holothuria glaberrima | reverse complement strand
AAAATTTCATCATTTTGTTGCAAAATGTTAAGATAATACAGGGACTAAGTTTGTAATTTGACGGCACCTTAACGTTTTCGTACAAATCTAAATTTACAACAGTTCAAGATTCCTTCCACGGAATATTTCTGACGACACTCTACACTTCCGGAAGATTAAATAGCTACCCGTAGATATTTTACTGTCTCCAAAAACCAGTGCAAGTGATGCAAGTTTTAATGGTAGGTTGCTGTGAAAGAACGTCGACGCTTTGTTTGTAGAATTAGAGTAGGTGTTGCAGGTCACACATTGGGTAACCAATCCTTACACCTTAGTTTGAGAATGTAAAATTGTATTGAAGGAGGAAGCCACTCGGAAGTAACTGCCCAATAACAAACCAGCAAATGACGCAATCACGTCAGCTATTGGATAATGTTACACGCTTGAAAAGGATAGTGAAAAACTTAACGAAAGACCACGGAGGTACTGGAATAGCATATGGTTTACAAATGAAAATAATTTATTCTAGTTCATTACAAAGAGATTAAAACCAGTGGTGGGGTACTAAGAAAGGAAATAAACAGCCAAAATATCACTAAGTAGTACTATATATATATATATAGGCACATACGTTTTGATTTAAAAACTACTCTGTGACTTAGTAAGCACCGATATACAACAACTTTTATTAGAAAGCCTAAAGCCTAATTGATTCCTTGCCCTAGAAAATGTTGAGATTTTCTTGGGATTTCTGGGGAAATTTTGCTTTTCGACCTCTAATGACCCCAGATGACCTTTGACCTCCACCAAAGCAACATGGGTCTTCTTCCTACCCTAAGGCATGCTCATATTAAGTATGGAATCTGTCCAAGCTTCCTACCTTGAAATATCTTGTTAACAAGGTTTTCAGTGTTTGACTTCCCATGACCCCAGATGACCTTCGACCTCCACCAGAACAATAGGGTTTTTCCACTCAAGCATCAGTCATTCCTCTCTTAAGATATCGTGTTTACAATGTTTTCGGTTTTTGACCTCTGATGACCTCAAATGACCTTTGACCTCTACCAAAAACAATAGGGTTTTTTCTGTCAACATGACAAATCTATAGACCAAATATGAAAAGTGTCGGTCATTGCTATCTTGAGATATCATGTTTACGAACCATTTACAAGGCTTTCGCAGTTTAACCTCCGGTGACCTCAGATGACCTTTGACCTCCACCAAAACAATACGGTTCTTTTTCTCAGCATGAAAAATCTACATACTAATAATGAAAAGTGTCAGTCATTCCTGTCTTGAGATACCGTGTTTACAAGGTTTTCGGTTTTTGACCTCTGGTGACCTCAAATGACCTTTGACCTCTGCCTAAAATAAAAGGCTTCTTCCTCTCAACATGAAAAATGTATATACCAAATATGAAAAGTGTCGGTCATTGATATCTTCAGTTATCGTGTTAACAAGCTAAGCGTCACATACACACACATACACACGACAGCACCATCGCATAGATTCCTTGCCTGCCTTGGGCAGGGAATCAAAAAACACTATTCAAAGCTGGTTAACTCTTATATGTTTGAATCAGTGTTATGTACAGACCAGAATAAAAGTCATTGTGATAACGTATTCCGTTGAATCTTCATCAACCTCGGGTAGTATTTTTCTGCTTTCAAGGTTGTATAGCATTATTTACTAAAGAATGAAGAACCAAGCTGATAAAGGAAAATGAATTTGTAACTGCAGCAATTACTAGACGACATAAACATTGCATTTAATGCAGTGGTGGCTTAGAATCTGCTCAACGGAGAGGCTAATGTTCCTCCTAACCCACACTCCAATCCTAATCCCCACTAATATTATCCGGGTGCAGCCACTCGTCCCAACATAAAAGGTACTTTTAGTTGTAAATTCATATTGGACGGACAGTTCTATGAACAGGTTATGCTTATTACTGCAATTCATTTATGTCTAGATCTGTCAACACCATTGTGGGGTTTTTGGAGGCTGCTCTGATTCTGAGTCACCACAACGATTGGAGGATGAGCTCATCGTTAGGATTTTAACTTGGGTGTCCTGAAATGCACACTGTCGTTGACGTCTGATCGGAACTACGTAATTATCATACTCACCGAAGATTTTGAAAAAAATTGAAAACTTCCCAAAGAATGAGGGAGTGGGCTTGGGCAGCCTTTCCCCATAAGGAAAAAGTATACGTCTTACTGTTTCCTCTTTGCCCCGGCCATGATTTACTACATGTAATGCCACCAGGGCTCAGGCCTACTGACTTCGTAAGAACACTGGAAACAAGGGGGGACGATCTGTTAAAATTATTGGGAGACACTTACTTTAGTGAACACTTTGGGCCTCCAGCCAGGGGTACAGACGGCCACCCTAAGGCCCATGTTGGGGTCCAGCGGAGAAGCCCCTGGAAGCCAGGCAATTTGGTGCATTCTACAGTATACAGATCACATATTACTGATCCAAACTTCTCCCGAACTGCTGCATTAATAGGCCAAAATAAAAATTATTTAAATAAAAATTGTGTGTAACAACAAGTATTTTTACTGAACATAGAGCTTCTAAATATTTGTCGACTGTTAATATTATGTCCTCACTAAAGCACTCAGGGGGAGATGCCGCCATGTCCCTCGTGATAGCCGCCACATGGGAAACAAATGTTTATGTTATGCGACAACTTAATTACAGGAGAGCGTGTCAGCTCTTTGCAAGATAGTACCCTCTTTAGAAGATTAGAGGAAAAAGCTTTTTAGCCACAACTGGAAAAAAAGGCCGTGGCCCGCTCGACTTGAACCAATTGGTTGGAAACTGGGCCGTTAAACCTCATCTAACTAACTAATTTAGCAATATACTCGTGCAGCGATAATTATTTTACCACATGAAGGAAATGATTGTATGGTTAATGATGACTGTGGAAACGTCAGCCTATCGCAGATCATCAGATTCCGTGTCGTGGTACTTCCTTTCATGTTTTCTTTAGCCGAAAAGTACCTGCCCTAGTAATTGCACATAAGGAGTTTTTGTAAAGATGTCGTATCGCTTATGCTTATCAACTGTTCCGGATGACTTGCAGCCGGAAGGTCTGGGTTTCGAATCCTGGCCGGGTCACACCGACGACTTTGAAAAAGGAACCTACTGCCATTGTGCTTGGTGCTCAGCATAAGCAATGGAGTAGGGAAAACAAGCCAGTGAGCCACAACTAGAAAAAAGGCCTTGGCCGGCTCGACTCAAACCAATTGGTTAGAAACTGGACCGTTAAACCTCATCTAACTAAAAAATTTATCAACTGTTATACTATCTCCATAGCAAAATATTTCGGTCAACTTACTTTAAGAAACGTCTCCCCAATGAAATCTGGACCAAAGGATTTTCTCTGGTCAATGCCCAAACAAAAGGCTATTTGCATTGCTTAATCAATAAGTTATGCACTCCTTTATAAAGGAGTTCACAACGCGATTCATGGAAATATTTTTAACAAGAACTACTTCAGACATTTCTTCTAGTCATTTGCCTTTCCACCGTGGGATTTTTAACATGTGTATGTTGGATAAGAAGGAACTGCTTTTTATACAAAAAAGAAATATTTTCAAAGCAGGTAAGAAAAACTTTATTTATAATGAGGTTCTTTCAAACCTAACAAGGATTTGGTATTTGTTAAGGCTAAAATAAGTTACGGGAGATTTCGTATTTTCGATGGCTTGATATTATCACCCAACAACACAGGCAGAAAAATGCTCTCGTTCAGGGGCGTTGTTACTTGTTACCTGAAAGCTGAGGGAGTGGGAACTCTGCCGATAGGGCACTGATGGCCGGTCTAAAAGCAACGCCGCATGGCGTCAATAGGCAGCCGCCTAGGAAGCACTGAAGTTTTTAAAGAATTAAAGTTATTTGAATAAGGCAATTGACTATTCTAATACTCATTGGGTTGCACTAAGCACATCACAAAATAACATTTTCACATAACGACCATGTTAATAGTCTTGTTGTGAAAAAGAGGTCACTTTTATGAAGGGGGGTTGGCTTGTGTGTGATAACAATGAAAATAGATCAAATTTTACACACAAGATGTTCTACTGGGAGTTACGCAAGAAACTGTATCTAGTCTACCTTTAAAGATATGGAGCTCTGAATATTGCATTGCACTTGTGTTATCAATGGGATATATTTTATGTATTTTATGCAAACAACATATGATAATGTACTTTTGCAGTCAATATGTTCCGGGCCTTTTAATACTTTCCTGACTGTATGTTGGAAGCGAGACATGGTCCAGGAGGGAAAGTACTTATTTTTAGCCCTTTCGGGTTGACCTTTGACCTTGTCGTATACCCAACATGAACATGAAATATTTCTGCATATGGGTTTATAACTAATGTATGTGTTTGAAATTTCAAGGAGGGGTTATTTCCAAATTTTTGATAATAAATTTTGAAATCTGGTAGGGTTGTGTAACATTTCACATACTGTCTAATTATAGGCAAATTTAATAGTGTATACTTTGCTACAGAGGGACATAAAAATGATATATGTAACCTTGTATCGTGCCCAGTACTGGAATATGTATACAGTCCAAACTAAAGAGAGATAGTTCACTGAAGTGAAACCATATATGTTTACTTGAGAAAAGCAAACTGGTGGAAAATTCAAAACCTAATACTCCCAATCTAGATCTTATCACAGTATTCATCAGCCGGTTACATGGTACACACATACACTGCACAACTGGGTGTGTATTTACCTAATCAGTAACCTATACAATAACAAAGCTAATTTTAATGTTTACTTCTTCAAGTATAATAGCCTTAGTACATACTAACCCTGCGGTGCAGAAATCACTTCCCCATTGGTTTGGAAGTTTAAAAAATGAATATTGCATTGTCGTTATGTATAAAATACAATGTTTCCAGCTCCATATCTTTAACATTAGACTACATTCAGTTTTGCGATCTTCCAGTCTTAAAGTTTGAGCAGAAAATATTGCATGAAGGTATTATAAGCATTCCACCTGCTCCCTCTGTAGAGATATTGACCTTCCAAAATGATAGAAATTTCACATTTACATATTTTATGCCAAAAAGGGGGCTAGGGCTACTTTAAATTAGCCATAAGGCCCGAACTGTTTGGAACTTGTAACTAAAATTTTATGTGTGTTATATTCACTACTCGAACTATGCTGGATTTTTTAAGCAGAATTAAAGCAGGTGCCAGACCATAATTTTGTGAAAGGTTGTTTAGTTGACAGAGAATGATCCATTTGGACAGTAAAAATTTAAATTTAGTACACACAACGGAAATAGGTGTACCGTCAAGGTAGATATTACTATACTGCTTTGATTGATATACTTTATCTTACCCCCTGAAAGCACCTCTACTAAACATCGCTCAGGTATGTGTTGTCGTAGTTACATTGTAAAAACAACAACCTACCGGGGCAAATACACCGCGTAGGGTGAATGCAAGAGGTGGTTTTGCTTCCTCAATACAGCAAGGTAGTTTCCAATTTCACACTGAAGGGTGAGTTGGTCAGGGGGACATTTCATGCAAGAAGGAGACAGAAGCGATAAACAGTTGGAGTACGCAACCAACCTTATCGAGAGACCTCAATCGATGTAGGAGAGCTGTTACAGCTCCTGATCGAAGGCACGCCTAGTTAAACTCCAATACTACTGACATATATCTTCAAGAGTATCCTAGTGTGTAATGGAAGTCTTTACTTTACGGGTAGCCAATCAACACACACTTTGTTGAATGATTAACCAACCAAAGGTATTAATCTAATCACCTTTGTGGAATATTGAAAGTAAAATTTGACTGGTAAGTTCGTACATTGAGAACGTAATTTTATACAAAAGCATTCATTTCTTTAAATAGATCCGTAAGCTCCTAGTCACAGTGCACTCTGTCGCTAAAGAACAGGTCTGATACTCGATTCTTAGAATACTGTCAGAAACACCCTGATAATCTAAAACATCTTTCAAATGGAGGACAAAGGTATAGACAAGGAATTCGGGGGGGGGGGGTCAGAAATATTCCCCTTCATCAAGGAGTATCATGATAATCCTGAAAAGAATGGCATCAGAGATTTGTACGACACAATAACGCCTTCATATGACCAGGTATGTTAAACGTTTCAAGCCTTACACGCATTTTCCTGGGGAGGCAACACAAAGTAATATACGCTATAAAAAGAAATTTGAACCTTTTTTTACGTTCTGCGTTGGACTGTTCCCTCATCTACGGGCGTACAACTAAGTGGAAAAGTAAAATGTACAAGTGCCTGCAGTATTTTCTAAGTGAAGAGAATATTTCGTATTATCTCTGTAAGAAGTATGTTCTAATTCCCATGAAGAACATGCCAAGTGTACTTAAATGATATCCTCAAAATATTTAGCTTTAGAAAATCCTTTGTGGAAATCGTTGGTTGAGAGGTGATTGTGTATTTTTTGTTTGTAATTTATGGGATCTTGCACTAAACCTTGGTGGAGCCTGGATTTACCCTTCAGGAGGACAGGGTCTCCAACAGGAGGGGGATGGGCAACGGCAACCCAATATTCCATCCTGCACCAGTTTGCTGGTGGGATGTCGACGGGAGTGGAGGGCGGGATTGGGTTGACACGGTGTAAGGAGGCGATTGGGAGGGAACCTTTGAACTAAGCTATTCCATTGTAGTGCATACTTTGAAAAATGTAAATACATTTTCGACGTGCAGAGTTTGGTGCTGATTTAGCATCTTTCCCTGGATATGTGATGAGTGGAATTGCGTTGCGTGGAAAGCTAGCGGAAAAATTGGGGTACACATAAAACAACCTTTTTTTATTGAAATGAAAAATGATCAAATTTCAGGATGGTTGATCATTATTGTCATAATATACATTGTGCTATGTCCACCTGTCATGACCGATGTATCATTGAATCATTCCTTCGGAAGTTGGTTACCAACCTCACGGCATAGACAAGGAATCAAATAGGCTATGAAATATGGCATGAAGTTTGCTACCTTTACATAAAACGTTAAGTTGGTGAGGGGGTAGGCTAGTCTTATTAAGCTAAGTATATGGAACGGAACTCTCGGAGAGACTGAAAGAACCCAAGCTTTACAGAGCACCCCGAAAATATTTGGTGATAAAACTGTCCTATTGAGAGCCAAACTGGTTAACCGCCGTATCTACTGGTTGCAGTGGGGAACAACTTACTTTAATAGTACCGAATACACCTTCCACAGGAAACTGAAAAAATTCCCAGACGAGAAGGGGAACGGCACCTTTTGGGGGACTTTGTCCTTCCCTATCTGGCCCCACACCTGGCGCTGAATGTTTAATCTAGTGTGTTAACAATTGTAAAGTATGTGAACTTACAACTTAACTATAAAACTTGACATGTTTGGAATATGAAAAATCATTTTAAGGAGATCTTTACAGATCTATGCACTCTTAAAACGTCCGGATAAAATATTAAACCAATCATGGTCAGTGGGACATCGACCTTGGAATTCTGTACCATTTGATTCATGAAATTTGGATAAAATATGTCTAATCACAATCATTTTTTATCCAAATCTGATCAGTAATTAGTCGATGCCGCTCCCATTCGAACGTTTTTTAGTGTTATATTAGAAAAAGTAAGTCATATCATGGCGCACGCATTCATTGCGAGGCAGGGGGACTTAAGAACTGAAGTTTAACCTGAAGCAGCAACAGTTGCTGTTTAGCGAAAACTGCGATTCCTAAACGTGCCTCCTAGATTGCCATTCTTTGCAGTTTCGACAAGGGGTTAGGTGATGGCCTTAAACTTTGAGGAAATCCTGTTCATTTAGTCGGGGTGGAGCCAGAATTTGCCAGCCACCCGAAACCCGAACAGACTGGACGAAATGGAGGGGAGGAGAGGGCTGACACGAATCCATACCATGCCATGGCAGGGCATGTTTTGCATAATTTAAACGTATGAGTCTCAATTTAAGTTCCTGTCTCAAACTGGTTATTCCGACAAATATCGGCGATTTTTGTACAGTCGTCGTTTCACATATAAGTGCCTAGCTGTGTGTTGCTGTGATGCGGAAAGTCTGCTTAATTTTTTTGCCTGCAGAAAAAGGATCTGTACCGTTAGTAGCAGAACTAGATCCGACTGCCGAACGGTTGAACCCTATTTGGGATTACATATTGTATAGTATCCACCACTTCTGCCGATTACATGACCAAACATAGACCGCAAGGTATCTGTAACTTTTCGTAGGATGCGATATGAATTATCAATACTACCGAAGTCTTTGCTCCTAACTATTCATAGCGTGTTCCTAACTTACTTCCGTTCTTCTTAACAACTTCACGGCAATAAATGTTAGTAGCTTTACCATTCCAAGTGTTGTAAGAATAATAGCCACAATGATAGTCACAATGATAGCCACAAGACTGCGTAGTTGATCATCACTGATATGATAGCCCTACGGAATGACACTGGAACTATGCTTTGAATGAAGACAAACATTTTTGCAAGCCTTTTTGAGAGTCATTGACGAATCTTTAGAATCAGTAAAAGATTAAATTAACGAAACATCCTAGCAAACATGTCCAGTGTCTTCATGATGAATTTTCACTGCTAGCTGGGTTTAGGCCACTCAGAAGCAGGCTTTGATTTCTGTGGTGGTAGGGAAAAAACCAAGAATGGGATATTCATTCTCTGAGATTTTTATCGTGATTAAATGATTAAATTATATGTGTCATATGGTGTAAACTGCCCCTCCCCTCGTCCTTTCAAGTTCCGCCCTTTGGAATGTATACTTTCCGAGGGCCACCGTTTAGGAAAGCACTCCGACAAAAACACTCAATTTTTGAAGGGGATAGCTAAGCTCTTTATATTCTTGTACTGAATCGTTTGGTGGAAAACTGAACTCATATAAGGTGGTTCATTGTGACTCTGATATGCTTCCCCAAGTATTTATAGTGACATTACACTGGTTATCCGTATCAGGAAGCTGTTAGAGTGGCAGCTCCCTGCCCGTATGAACCCTGTTCCTACGTCAGTTTTCTACCTGCACGGGAGAAACTACACTGTCTAGTGAGTTTTATGACCACAGCCATAAAGCATCTAATCTTGTGGCCTACAGATTTCATTTCTCGTGTTTAGTGTTTATCTTGTCACCTCGATAGTAAAGCAGATCCGATGAGCAACTGAACTGCAGTTTCTTGGCAATATCCACCGACCCTTAGCCTCCCTTCTCGCTTGAATTTGACCTTATAGAGGTTTCACGAGTAGTATGTACACTGTAATCTTATACACAAATACACTCTACTTTGCGTTTTGCTTGTGCAATGTTAAAGCCCTGGTTACCCGTCAATTAATTTTGGATAACTTACTGATCGCCCTCTGCAAATTATGATGACTAAGCGATTTGACTTTGCCAGTTCCATATCTCCTTTTTAAATTGGAAGTAACGTTATATTCCGACAGGGCTAGCAACCCCGAGACCAAACTCGTCTACAAACAGTGGCGTAGCTACAGGGGGGCAGGGGGTCTCCCCTGGCTCGGAAGTTTAGAAAATTCGGAAATTTTCAAATATCCGAAACATAGCAAAACATTATAAAAATTTTCGAAAAAGGGTAAAATTTTCCGAAAAATATAGCAAAATGTAGTGAAATATATCAATTTTTTCCCTCGGTGCGCTCGGCATCTAAAAACGTTATATTAAGGAAATTATAGAAAAATGAAATAAAATTTATCAATTTTTTCTTAGCCTCGGTACGCTCGACATCTGATAAAGCTTATATTTAGCAAATTATAGCAAAATGTAGTAAAATATATCAATTTTTCTTTGCCTCGCTACTCTAGGCATCTAATTATTCTTATATATGGCAAAATATAGCAAAATGTAGTGAAATATATCAAATTTTTCTTTGCCTCGCCTACGCTCGGCATCTAATGAAACTTAGTTGTTTAACAGAATTTATTTCTATAAGAAATTATATGGTTATTATTTATAAATATCGTTTTCCTTTCCTACTCAAGTAAAGATAATGTGTGAATACAATTTTTAAGATTTTGGTCACTGTGTTAGGCCTAAATAATTTATACTATGACCTGCACTTTACTGATCACAATAAGTAGAATCCTTGATACTAGCCTTAACAAATATCTTGAATTATTGACTTGGAAAACGCTTTAAAGATAATTATCTTTCCGACATAATAAAATAAGAAAAGACATTAATTTAATACAACACAATTGGGTAAATAAATAGATGTGGGGGCTTCAATTTCAAACAGAAGTAAAAAAAAAAAAAAAAAAAAAAAAAAAAAAAAAACCACCTGGCTTCACTCGGCGATTATTACAATCTTATACGTCCCTACAAAGCCCTAGTGGTAAAATGAGCGCAGGGCCTACATTCACAATGGTATGTGTAGTAAATATTACACAAATGCATATCCATATGCATAATACTGTGTAGGTGTAATATGCTTTGGGAAATGTAAACCATTCAACTTGAGTTGTAGTATAGAAGAAGCAAAAATTCGGAAATTTTCAGATGAAAAATCGGAAATTTTTAGGTCTTGCCCCCCCCCTGGAAAAAATCCTAGCTACGCCACTTTCTACAAAGACCATGTTTTATATCTCATTATGGTAAATGTTCAATTATTATTAATTGTCACGAGATCATTCACAGCTTATGCTTATAAGTTTGAAAGACATGAATTCTTGCTATGAAAGCTTTTAACTTTTCCTCCTTCACATTATTTTACTATTTTTTTCTTTTCTTTGCTTTTTTGTTTGTTTTTTGTTTTAATTTTTGTTTTTAAGCAATCATATTCTTCAATGTTTTCTTGCCACGTACAGACGTAAAACATTAAGAGAGTTAGCAGCAACAACAATATTGAAGAAAGCTCCCCTCAACGGCGAAACGGAGCAATTGACATTTCTTGAGCTAAATTGTACTTCTGCAAAAAGAAAAATATTTTCATTTACAAGCAATCCAGAGGAATCCTTCACGATGTAGGCTCTTGAATTCTCGACAACCCTATTTCTGAATTTCTTTTTTGAAAACAGAAGGGAAGTTTCTTCAGCGAAAGGTTTTCTTAGGGTGTGTTTCGAAGAGCTGGGTTTTCGGGGTCTTTTCGGATCGGACACGACGAACTCGGAAACGTAGCCCTGTGGAAACAAACGGAAACGGGATAAGTTAGAATCCGAATATCGACAGATTCCGTATCTCAGATCCACCTCTAGGAGTAGATTTTTATCCGGAAACATAACAATACCTGGTTTGTAGTTCTGTTGAAACTTGCCGGGTACGAAATTACGAGTTAGGCAGAAGTAGTGTTCACATAATAGCGCTCCAAATCCGAGTCTGTTTTCGTACCGTGCCAGTTAGTGGACTGTGTGCAATAAGGCTTAGTTCAAAACACCAAATTTTTCACCTTTTGTTTAATTTTCAATTTACAAAATAACTTACATCATTATGTCAGAGGCGTCAGTTTATTGGCAATAAGATATGACGGAACAATTGATTCGGGTATGGAGGGACATGGTTGTCCGTCAGATCTTGAATGGAAAGACGAAGTGCAACAGTGTGGCATACGAAAAGCAAACTCCCACACATTTCACAACGGTTATCGGTTTCCGCTAGTTTGTCTCCGAGCGGTTTGCAAGACCGGGCAGGATGAGGTCGCAAATGGCTTCAAAAGTAACCCTTTTCATTCTAAACTTTCAAAACCACTCGCGGTCCGTGAAGTGCGCCAGCACTGTTTCCTCAAACCATGTGGTTTGAACTTGAAAATGACGACCATCTCATCCACGATCATCGTTGAGTTGTACAATAAGGTTATGGTCATGACAATAATGCAGTTGATACGTCGTCGCTGACAGACATAAATACGGGAATGGGCTTGAAAGCTTCTTATGGCTTTGAACAACCGCTTTTTTCTTGCTGAACCTTACGGCCCCTATTCTATACCCTGTAGACTTGACTGTAGAAGTAAGACAACAACGGACGCTAACCGCATTACCGATATCGAAGTCGGCGACACTTTTGATGTTTACATTACAGGTACCATGGAAACGGTGAAAGGTCACTTTCCGTACATCCGGTGAACACGACAAACTGCTGAGTGCTGAA
Organism: Holothuria glaberrima; assembly: GCA_009936505.3. NCBI lineage: Eukaryota > Metazoa > Echinodermata > Holothuroidea > Aspidochirotida > Holothuriidae > Holothuria > Holothuria glaberrima. The sequence goes on along the minus strand of WURT03023605.1, from coordinate 3,592 downwards.
TGAAGATTCCGGATCTTGCTTTCCGTGGAAACGTGCCAGGTCTGCGCGATGCGGAATTAATTGGGGACAATTTTATTTTCCGGTATTCCTGTGGAAACACGCACTAGAGAAGAACAGCCCAGCCTAACACCCCTCCCCCCCTCAAACCTCCCTGATTAAGACAAAACGCATTCCCTTCTTATTGGCCTACATGTGTTTGATAACCTGCGTTATTTGATAGATTGCTTATAGTAAGGGATGACATGCCACATTTATGTAAAAACACTTATGTCTGACATTGCGACTATTCAAATTTCTGTCATCATATACTTTTTAATCATGTCCTTCGGTTAATCTTTTCGAGCTATTCGTGGAATACTTTACTCTGGTCCAAATAAGGTGATCTCCATCTTGAACGAGAACTGTCACACTAAAAGTATTTCCATCCTGGAATGTGGTGCTGGCACTGGTCTGATTGGCGAGCAGGTATTATCCAACCATTCCTGCACAGTGTAACTGTATTTAACGTTTACCATAGACAAAGCCCTTTACTGCATTTTCCATACGAGACAGGCAGCCTATAGAGGGATTTCAGGTACTGGAGGGCAAAGCACATTATACATGTTTGCAGCACACGCGCACGGCATAACCAGAGACACTACTGTGACAATATGGACGCCTGCACTTCAAAGCAAAACAGAAGCGCGATCTTGCCATTAAAAAAATCAAAGAGATGCGCCATCACGCGACTCAGTAAAACCCATCTATACGTTCCTAAATTATGTATTTCAATTTTGGGCCAAAGACGTGTGGATGGACATTTGGACTTATCACTGTTGAAAATAACTTCTGCTTTTCCTATTAACCTTTGTTGATTCCTTTCTGAAGGCAGGCAAGGAATCATTGAGGTGGCGAGGTCGTACGTGTGTATGTGTGTGTAAGTGTTTGTGACACTCCTTGTAATCTCGACATTTCAAGGTAGAAATGGCGGACACTTTTCAAATTTGTATATAGATTTGTCGTGTTGAGAGAAAGAACCCTATTGTATTTGATGGATGTCAATGGTCACTTGAGGTCAAAGACCGAAAACCTTGTAATCGCGATATCTAGAGATAGGAATGACATAAACTTTTCATATTTGGTATATAGATTTGTCATGTTAGGAAAAAGTGCCTTATTGTTTTGGTGGAGATCAAAGGTCATTTGCGGTCACCGGAGGTTAAACTGCGAAAATCTCTTAAATGGCTTGTAATCGCAATATCTCAAGACAGGAATGATGTACACTTTTCATATGTGGTACATAGATTTGCTATGTCGAGAGAAAGAACCCTATTATTTTTGGTGGAGGCCAATGGTCATCTAAGGTGACCAGAGTTCAAAAACCGAAAACCTTGTATTCGCGATATCTCAAGATAGCAATGACCGACGCTTTTCATATTTGGTCTATAGATTTGTCATGTTGAGAAGAAAAAAAACCAATTGTTTTTGCGTGGAGGTCAAAGGTCACCCGAGGTCTTCAGAGGTCAAAGACTGAAAACCTTTTATTGCGATATCTCAAGACAGGAATGACTGACGCTTTTCATAGTTGGTCTATAGATTTGCCATGTTGAGAGAAAGAGCCATATTGTTTTTGGTGGAGGTCAAAGGTAATCCGAGGTCACCAGTAGTCAAAGACTGAAAACCTTGTAATCGGGTTATCTCAAGAGAGGAATGACCGACACTTCATATTTGTATATAGATTTGTCAAGTTTAGAGGAGACTCCTATTGTTTTTGGTAGAGATCAAAGGTCATCTGAGGTCACTGAAATTAAACTGCGAAAACATTGTAAATGGCTTGTAATCACAATATCTCAAGATAGCAATGACCGACACTTTACAAATTTAATATATAAATTTTTCATGTTGAGAGGAAGAACCCTATTGTCTTTGGTGGTCAAAGGTCGTCTAAAAAATCATCCCAGGTTAAACTGCTGAAACTTCGTAAAGGGCTTGTAAATATGATATCTCAAGATAGTAATAATGGACAGTGTTTATACGGTATATAGATTTGTCATGTTGAGAGGTAGATCCTTAATTTTTTTGGTGAAGGTCAAAGGTCATTTGTGGTCACCAGAGGTCAAAGACTAGAAACCGTATCAACATGGCATATGAAGATGGAGAGGATTAAAGCTATTCACATTTTGGTTAGATTTGACAAATTGAAAGGAGGAACCCTTTTGTTTTGTTGGAGGTCACAAGTCATTTGATGTCACAAGAGGTTAAAAACCGGCACTTTGTAATCATGACATTACAAGGGAGGAAGCATTTATAATTCTCTTCTACGACATTTTTTTTTGGGGGGGGGATTCAACTTTTTTGTTATTTCAGTTTTGGTGGGGTTTAAAAGTTATTTGAGGTCAGCAGGGATCAAATTGTGAATGCATTGTAAAAATAATGAAATCAAGAAGCATAAATGTAAGGGATGTGACAAAGCATCCCCCTTTCGGCAAGGAATCGCTAAGCCTATAGGCTTTCTGGTTTAATATGTTTCGTCTGCTCTCATGACAAGCTCTTGAAATACATTCCGACCAAATTATCTCAGTTATCTCTTTGCTACGAGCAAAGCAGTGGTAAAGTGTCGGATCTCGTGTGTACGTGTTTAATTACTAAATAAAGCAGGCGTTGGCTTTCCACAATAGATTATCTTTCAACAAACGCATGTTCTTGACGTTAAAAAAACTTCACACAGTAAAAATTTCAGTATGTTTCACGAGGTAATAACATCCGTACTCCACGTAACGCACTTCCAGAAAGGGAACTGCGTGAGCCATCGTTAGTTCAAAAACTATTTTATACGATATAAAATTTGATTTTTTTTTTAAAAAAATAGAATAAAATACATTTAAGTGTTATCAATTTTTATTTCATCCATCGCAGTTACATGCGTCAGGGTACAAAAATGTTATCGGTGTGGATGTTTCACAGAAGAGCCTTGATATAGCAAACAAAAGGGTGTCTACTAAAAGGTCATTTGTTCTGAAATCTTACCACAAGGAATGCAATTCAATGACGGTACGTCTACCAATCGATTTAAACCCCATTGACTGCACAAGTAAGGTGATGTTCTCCTCTATAATATGAAGAAGAAAGCAAACCCTGTGATATTGCGGTTTTCATAACTAAATTACTTTCACAACAAAGTCATTTCATCGTATATCGTACTTTCCAAAATAGATCAATTTGATGTTCTTATCTGTTCTGGCTGCATTGCTCCTGGACATATCTCTCCGAAGTGCTTCCCGGTATGGACTCGTATTGTCAAGCCAGGTAAGTCTTACCGTTAGACACGTAACTTATATGACTTTACTATTCTTTTGCTAATAAAATCATTTTTATCTTTGTTTGTCCTTCGCATCTACGACCCCACAAAGCTTCCTTCATGTTTCGTTAAGTCGTTTTTTTGTTAGGATATTATGACAAACTTTAGTGGGGTCACGGTATTTGTAGACTGGCAATATATTTTTCCTGTTACGACAAATTGGCCTGCATTTTGTTTCGAATAATAATAATAATAATAATAATAATAATAATAATAATAATAATAATAATAATAATAATAATAATAATAATAATA
>WURT03023583.1:0-15687 GCA_009936505.3 Holothuria glaberrima | reverse complement strand
ATAGAACATTCAATCTTTCAACTCATGAAATTATTCATACTATTGCACTCATAAACATTCATTATTTGTATATTAATGCACGGTCCAGCGTTGATTAACCCTTTACTAATCCCGGGTTACAGCCTTTCGTAACGGCTAATGAGGTTTTCGAATTTTGGAATGTCGGAACCGATGATATCTTCAAAGGGCAGTAAGCTGCTTTCATTCCATTCGTAGTTGCTCCATGATATAACAGAACTTGCATTATCCATCACAGATACACATACATGTGATACTTTTTCTATTGTAGCTAGTACAACTATAACTGGAAATTTAAATGCAAAGGGAAAAGTTTTGTTTTCAAAGAATGTGGAAAGTACGTCTGAACTCTGAAGGCACGCAATCAGGGGCGTGGCCAGGTATTCTGAATATAGGGGGTGGGGTGCCATGTTTTGCCGACTAAACGGAAGAAAATGCCGACAGAAAAAGGACACTAGTAGCTCGAAGCAAGTGTATGTGAGGTTCGCAGGCCCGCCCTAGGTCGAACCCAGACAAGTATCGCCCAGATGGAGGCCAGGGGACGAAGCCCCTAAAAATTTAAAACACTCAACTGCTCCTGACCTTAAATAATAAAGGAAGTGATAAGGCCCTTAACCAAGCAACTTATACTAAATGGGAGTGAGATAAGTTTCAGGAGGAGAAAATATTAAAGATTGGCAAGATATGGTAGACTGCATTAAAAGCTATAGACGTTGTTGATTTTTAGGAAGTTAAAATTTCATAAGGGGAGGGTTTTCCGTGCCCCGTAACTACGGGCCTGGAATAGTAACATCAGGACTATGTCCATATTAACAGGATTGATTCTATTTTTCTGCATAAATTCCAACTTTTTACTTTTTAAGATTGCAAGTAAAGATGGTTTCACTGTTTACAGTGAAGGTACTGTAGCTACTCTTGCATAAGATTTTCTACCAGTTTCCATCCCATCCTGCCATTTGTGTTGGTAATTCCCTGCATACTGGAGGAATAATTAGTGTATCAAGCAACACAAATCTGGGGCAACTACTTCAAGACAAGGAAAAATAGAATACCCTCGACTTAAAAGTACATTAGGCAACGTTACTAATGCCTTTAAAACCTAACTCCCATTAATAGGTGGGAACGGGGGACACCTCCACTTTTGGAAAGCTGTTGGCACTTTTGCCTAAAAATGACTTTTATGTTCTTTATCAGTGGAACTGCTAGAGGGAAATGTGGATGACCCCAATTAGCCTCCAAAGTCTCTGGCGGGAAATTTTTCAATCTTAAGATTTAGGTTGCAGTGCAAGGTCGTCGGTGTCATGGAATAGTGGAATACACAGCGGTCATTGCATACATAGTTCAGATACTTGCAATATGGGCAACCTACAACCTACATGGTCAATTTATTCGGTAAGTTTTGCGCTCCCCAACATAAAAAGGTGTCTTTTTACCGAATTTCGATCCCTGCTTGAGTGTGTTTGCCTCATTGTTACTGCAATTGCAGTCCCCCGCTCACTCCCCTATATAAACAAGTGGCGTAACGATGAGCCAATGGGCCCCCGGTCAGGAGGTCCAGTGGCGCCGCTAGAGGTTGGTGATTGGGGGTACCATAGGAGATTGTGCTTTAAGCCTACCCCAGATACATCAGACGGTCGATGTAAATTGTGCATATTCGAAAAATTAAGGTTAATTTAAGATGGCTTACATGCAAAATGGTGCTATCTTTCACAAATTTCCGAACTGATCATAAATGGAAAACTGTCACAATTCTTACTTTCGTTTTACTGTTAAGGAAATGCGTGGTGTCCAACTGGAGAAGTAAAGACTCCTCCCCTTGAAAAATTCTTGTTAAGGTGAGCCATAGATGCAAAATGCATGTATCGTATAGGCAAATATTCAATTAATTACAGAGAAATTATAATTATTTAGTGCTATTTTGGGTGTGGCATGGCAGTCGTTAAAAAAATGTGTAACAACAAATACATACTGCAAATGTTACCATATATGCTACTCATGACATTATACATAGCTCCAAGATTCTCTACTGATGCGAAGTCCCTGAAGAGGTCAAAAATGCGCATTTTGGGAAAAGTGTTTTGTTTAGTAGCGTAATATTGCCCCAATAATGATATGACGTGTGTAGCACGATGAATACGCGAGAAGCGAGCCAAAATTTTTCATTGAAATCGTTCCCATCACAAAATTTGCATGCAGACTTTACACTGAGAAACTTTAAATTCCTATCAAAATGCATCACACCATTAAAAGGTAAGTCTTACCCTGAATTCCACTACTTTGCATTCTTGCAGTGAATGCCCTGCGCCTCCACAATGATTCCAATGCACAAGAACTATCAGCGTAATTGTAGAATTCTCACTTTGAATAATGCGAATATGTTTGTCACGCTGTTGATAGTAAGCACAACCATGTGGTGAGGCTGCATGCGCGGAGCATGCGTACTTTGAGAGGGATTTGCGAGCATTTTGTTAGTTTCAGAACGACTTGTGATAAAAAGAAAGATTAAAATAGATTCATCAGCCAGTCAGGAACACACCTCACCATAACCCCTACAGAAATCCTCAGCCTAGTGGCTCATTTTAAAATTTTCGGGAAAATTTTCAAATATCGATTGGGGGCACGTGCCCCAATTCCCCCTCCCGTGCCGGCTCCAAAGAGAAGGTCCAAGGTCCAGGAGTTTATGCAGGATCGATGCAGGGTGTTTAAGTTTAGAACACTGGAATGGTCATTTACCCATTGTTTCCAGCTGACAAATATGTTTTAATGCTAAAGCATTAAAATGCACCAAGAGAAATGACAGAACAATACTATCAACATAGCTATAGAAATCTTTGTAACTATATACCGTGGAATGAGGAATTCGGTCTCTAGATAGATATTAAAAGTTGTATGAGTGAGAAACAACATACGGTACTGAAACAACTGATTACTGATATATCCAATGAACTCAATGCTCATTTCCATTCCTGAAGCAAAGAATATTGCAAATGTAATCCCAATTCCTTAGACCTTGAATTTACTTCGCTTAACTTTTCCCTATGCATCAGTGTAGGGGCCCCTTTTGGTCGGGGCCCCGGCTCGGGACGGTCCGAGCCTATAGGAGTTACGCCACTGATATAAACTGCTACAACACATCAACTAAAACAATAGCTAGTCTGAGTTAATATGTAAATTCAGAAGGTGGTAAATTATGATCTTTGTGACCTGGTCATTCCCAGTGCCTTTTGTAGACAATTCTCTAAGCCCACCCCAAACAGTAACAATTCTCCCCACTAAGGTAACTTCTAGCCCCTTCTCCAATTGAAACCAAACCTCCTGTCTGATACACCTTCAAGACAGAGCCACAGTAACCTACACTAAGTTTACATTGCCCAAGGTAATATTGCCAAGCATGGTGTGTGGGAGGTAAATTTGGAACACAACAGACTGTACAAGTCGTTGTTGACCAACCAAAGTGAAACTATTCTTTGAATGAATGTCAATCAAAGTGCAGTTTATCAACTGTATTTAGAAAATTAGGGATATTCCTAAATATGTTTGGGCAAAGAGTTGCTTGCAACTCCCTGGTTAGGGGGTGTCATATCCCCTTTAAAAGTTGTTTCTCTGTGGTATTTTTCCTACAGATGCCCATGGTCGTGTCTATATAATATGAACTACGATACCCACCATGACAGCGTTTCATTGATTTGGAAAATCCAACCTGATTTTCAAACACTAACAATGAACTTAATTTGAAAAGGTTGAAAGGTCTAAGTAAACAGTGCCCTTAAATATTGCAACTTATAGCAAATTTGCATACAGGCCTAAACGATAAACTTTTCGCAAGCATTTTCCAAAGGGGAGGGAGCTTACACCTTTCCCCATCAGGCCCATAGCCAGGGGTTTCAAGGGGATCGCACGACCCCCCCCCCCGCCCAGACCTATTTTTTTTATTTTTTTTTTATTTAAATGGAGTTTTGGCATTTTGGGGGGCAAAATGTCAATTCCGCTGGTTTAGCCAATGTAAGCCGTATGAGTAGCTGTTTTGTTTCAGTGCAACACAATTCCCATTGATTAACCCTCATACAGCCACACACTAACTCTCGAGGGAATAAAGAAAACATTGATACAAGATTGAAAATGTCCAAAAGCTCCAGCTTAGGTGTTCACCAGATCGCTGAATTTTGATGTAAAACTCCCTGGGGTGCGAGGGGGGAGAACTACACCATCTCCCCGCTCAGTCGCTCGGCTCCTCGCCTGGGCGCTTCGCACCCTCAAGAGAATGCCGAACCCCAGTGGCTGCGATAAAAAATGAAAAAGTGGGGGGGCTAAAGGTATGTTCATCTCCCCAATATTTGTCAAGTGCTCCAAGAAGCGGGGAGAATTTTGAAGTGGGGGCTGAACATATTCTTGCTTAGAACACTCGGGAAGTGCTGTTTCCGGCCATCTGGGGGTTTGTAAAGCCGAAAATTTTGTGGTACGCTCCGCGTCAACTGATGGTGGCGCACCGCTTAGAAACATACATTAACATGATAGATTGATTTTTTTTTTTTTTTTTTGCATTAATTGAGAAGTTGCAGACATGAGATTCATATTTCAAGGCCGGGTTTATGCAGCTTAAATCACTCGGGAGGTGCCGTTTCCGGCCATCTGAGGGGTTTGTAAAGCCAAAAATTTTCTTGTATACTCCGCGCCAACCGATGGTGACGCTCCGCTTAGATAGTCCTGCCGCGCATGACAACCCCCCTCCCCCGGGTCAAAGCTGGCTGCGGGCCTGCCCATCACAGCACTTAGTTTATATCCAAAACTCAAACGTTTCAAAAGCAAAATCGACGTCCGTGATACAAAGGTAAAATCGTTATCTGAAGCTAGTAGCCTACGGAGCCCGTTAGGGGACATACAAAAAAAAAAAAGAAAAAAAATTATTTCGCTTAAACGAAATAATATTTCGAATAAACGAAATAATTTTTTTTGCATTTTTGCATTTTTGCATGTCCCCTTACGGGCTCCCTAGTAGCCTTATCTGGATAGGAAATTTCTTAAATTTGCTCTGCACAAAAAGTTTAGCTACGCGACTGTACCTTGCGATAAACTGTAAAACGGCCTCTATACTTCAAAGGGAAAATGGAGTCCCCCCCCCCCCAATTTGAAGCAGTGTACCCCGGTACACTAGTTCAGGAATTGCTGATATCAATCATGTGAGAATATTTTTGTTACTTACGTCCTAAATTTATGCAGAATAACTTGTTGGTTTGCCCTCAATATTCAATGATTTTACACAGGAACCTTCTGAAAATACTTGTGAGAGAAATAAGAGGAAATCTGTAAGATTTAGCAATTTTTTGAAAATAAACTGGGGGGCTGCCTTCTCCCTTTAACAGATCTCCATGGTAATCTCCCTACATTGTTCTAGACTCGTGTACAAGGTTACAGTTAAGTTGTAAAGATTAAGTTAGTCATACACGCCTATAAATCACACGTGAATGATAAAAGGCACAACTAAAGAACCTTTCCTCTACCTTTAAAATGGCTGATATGATCTTATCAGGTATACCTGAATTAACTTAATAACAAACTATAAGTAGCCTATCGTTACTAACCTCAATGGAAGAAAAGTAATACAACAGTACTTTCGTTGTGAAATACAGATGTGATACATTTATCCATTGTAGCAAGTACATCTACTAACTGAAAGGTAAAATTAAAAGTGAAAAGTTGTACATGTTTAAAAGAATCTGGTGGAATCTTCGTCATGAATTCTGAAGGCACACTTTCAGGGCATGGCCAGGGCATTCTGAATGAGGTGGGGATGGGGTGTGACATGTTTTGCCAACTAGACAAAAAAACGGGAACGAAGCCCCTTAAAATTTTTTACCATTTTCAAAATTATAGGCATTAGAACGAAGGATTTAGCTGTCTTCAAGGCGTTTAGTGGGCAATAATTACACCACTAAAATTTCGATATGGACACTTCTTTTTATAATTTCTTAACTCGGACTAGCAGTCGGTCGAGTTGTTGATGTAGGTAGTTGTGATAGTGGGAAACGAATGATAAGGGGCGTTGACAGGGGTTGTATCTGGCTTTGGAACAGTATTATCACTAAAGCTGTCATACAGGAATTAGGCCTAACTATGGCCAGTATAGCAGTGACTGATGTCCAAAAGGCGCCAAAAAACATTGTATTTTCAAGACAGTTTAGAAGTACATAGCCTAATACATTGTAGAGGAGGCCTTTTTCTCGTACAAACGATAACCTTTATTTCCAAGTACCAGAAGTGGGGAAGGGCAAAATGGAGGGGAAATGCCTCTATTTGCAGGTCACTTTGAATGCAACTGGATGAAATCATAGTAGCAGTGGCGGATCAAGGAATTTTCATTGGAAGATATTCATGCTGTGCATGCAGGACCAATGTCGGAATGGCCTCACTACGGTTAGGGACTTGGGTTTATATTAGATTAAGACAAACTTGTCACTTAAGTTATGAATCTCCCACACTTGCGACATCGCAAACGCTCTCGGTTTACACTAAGAGTAACATACACAGGCTTTAGGGGTGGCTGGTCTAAATCGATAATAACATAGTTTGTAAAGGGGCCCCTCATTACATGTCCTTAATTCTATAAATATCCCACGATATCTGTGACTTTTCCCTGATTTGTCAAGTTGGGGTTTCCTCTGGATCCCCTCAGGGGGCCTACCCTTCGGGTAGATGTCTGCCCACTCTCGCAATACTGAATACTGTGTAGGTATTTCAACATGGGACCATCAAGGGACAATACCCTGACTACTCCTCTGTCTGTAGTCCTATACTGTGGAGTGGCCTATCAACAGAAATGTTTCAAATTCTTGTTGGTGTTTCTTACAGGTTACAGGTACAAGATACCCCCTCGTATCATCTTACGGGTAGATCTGTTTTGCTATATCTAAGCCTATACGATGACTATAAACAGACATACACATAATCCATACACATCCATACACAGTACAACACAGTGTGTATCTCACTGGGCACCCTCCCTTCACAAAGCAAACAATAAAAAGAAAACCAAAACAAAATGAAACAAAGAAGACCAGAAGATAGGATCTGCATTTTCTGAGTACTTTTTAAGCTGAGGAGTGACGTGCTTTAACTCATATGCTCATCATCGAGTAACGCATCACTATCGCATTATAACTTAAGTCTTTTCCATAAATGTAGTGCCAATGGCACGCAAATCGAGTAAGCATTTTTAAAAAATTATTACTTTGTCATGCAACATCCAACAGACTTTATTTACTGAACCACCAGAATAAAGCCAACAAAAAAATCTATCGAATTTCACGGGGGGGGGGTTGTAATTTGATATTTTGCCTCCCGAAAATATCATAAATTGATTGTTAACCATCAAAAAATGGTCCAAAAATAAAAAAAGCTAAAAATGACGTAATTTTGGAAATAAATTTATTTAAAGCACTTAAAAACCCCATCTACTCAAGTTTTTTTTCCGAATACATTGGAACCCAAACAAACATCATGAGAGATAATGTTAGGGGTCTGGCGTTTCGAGATATTTCCAAAATAATTTCCAAAATGCCTCATTTTCGGTCACAAATTCGAATTCGTATATCTAACTCGCTTATTAATGAGATTTTAGGGACCTTTCTCACAGCTATCTTATTTGTAAAGGAAGGGATATAGAGATCATACTGTAGAATCTGCTTACTCCATTTATTTTGGTAATTATGTGATGATAGTTACGTCACTCTTTACCCTAGGCGTAGGAAGCTGTTCATGACTCGGGCGCTGAACCTTATTTCGGATCGCCGTCATGGGGGGGGTCTAAGAAGAGGGGGTTCCCCCTCCCTTTTGGAAAATTTTTGGATAATTTTCGGATATTTGAGGGTCCTTCGATGCAATCTCTTGCATCATTTTTGGACACATTTTTTGGTACATTACTGCACATTTTTGACATTTCTTAGCCCTTTGGAAATTTTTTCGATATTTGCGGGTCCTTAGATGCAATTTGGTGCATCACTTTAGACAAATTTTAAGGTAAATCGCTGCACCTATTTGACATTTCTTACAAATAAGGGGTTTCCGTGCTTGGAAAGTGGGGGGGCTGAAACATACTTCAGCCACCACAAATTTCGCTGGGGGCTGGCCCCAGCCCCTCCGCTTCCTACTCCGCTTCCTACTAACAAAAACTAACAAATTTTTACCACCCTTATATTTTAGCGACATACAGCTTGCCTCTACTAGGCTTAACTAAGATAAGAAGTGTTCCTCGATCTGAGGAAAACTGTTTATCACGGTTTTGTAGTCCTAATCCGAACACGTATACACGAAGTGGGGAGTTGTTACGACTCCCTGCATGAAGTAATGTCTTTGTTCTCATTCTCAACAAAAGTGACGTCGTGAAAATTCAACGCTGGGTTAGTTCTAAAATGCGTATCATATGGAACGAGTTTAGGACTTGCCAGTGGAAATGAAAAGATTTCAGAATCGACCTTACTAATTATTTGGCTGAAGGTGAAAATGACTATGGTTTAATGAGTAAAGAAGCTGACGTTGCTTAAACTTGTAAGGCGAAACAACGCAAAGTTTTGGTCATCCAAACTTAGCCCGGCTGCAGGGTAGTAGGAGTCATTTTGGTTTTTCGTCGAAAAAATATAATATCTTTCTCATCCATGGCCCAATTTACCTTTGTGGAGGCCCTGGGCACAAAATAATATGAGGGTCCCCTTCGACTATAATTTTCCACAAGACTATAGTGGCGCAAGTCACGAACTTAGGAGGGCAAAGGTTGTGGTCACTTTCACCCCCTCCCCCACGACTCTACATTAACTGCATATATTTCTTTCTTACGTAAATGTAGCCTACAAAACGAAAATTAGCACAGATGGTCTCCACAAACTACCAAAAAGTACAATAATGTAGTTTTGTGGGGCCCCCTTTTTGTAGGGGCCCCTGAGCACGTGCCCCGCTTGTCCATGCTTAAATCTGGTCTTGTTCTCATCTGAGCTCAATTTCATATCTGACGGGAAGAAGTTATTTGAACTGAAGCCATACTTTCCCACATCTGTGGTCTTTTGACTTCATAGTAAAGTTGGCAAGGTTCATTCTTATTTTGTATATTCATCACGTTTAATCATAGGCGTACGAGGCGGGGGCAGAGGGAAGCAGACTGCGCCCCCAAAAAATTTCTGAGGTTAAAAATTCGGGCAAAAAATTATAAAAATTCGGGCACAGAATAGGTGAAATTCCGTCAGAGATGAAGAAAAAGTGAAAAGATTGCCCAAATTTTCTACTGAGTTCCCGAATTTTTGATCGAATTCCCGAAAAATGTGCAAAAAATTTCTGTGTATGTAATTGTTCTGTGTTCTATTTTATGCGCCTGAACAACAACGAAATTCGAAAAGGCTTTGACATGCACAGTCCTAACCACTTCCATATCAAAATTTCTTAAGATATGAGTAAACATGCTAATGGTATATGTAGTCTAACAATTTACTGTTCACTTACTTCACGCAGTGTGGTTCTGATTTACCCAAGAACTGAGTAAAAAAATTCACTTAAACAAGCAAGATAAAAAGACTTCCTAAAAAAGTAGAAATTCTTGGAAATATTTCCAACTCAAATTTAGCACTAAATGTAGCACCATTTTGCATCTAGCCCACCTTTCGTGAGCAAAAATTTGAGTCCCGTACACCTATGAGTTCAATGCTTTCTCCTACCTTTTTCAAGCTTCTGATTTTTTCACCGTCACCAACAAGGCAGAACTTGCGGGTCGTCGGAGGGAGATTCTTTATTTATACGCTGTGTCCGTTGATCCCGGTACCATTGAGGTTCAAAAAGGAGGAAAACCCTTGAAATCCGGTTACAGTAAAACCTTAAAGAGGTCATCTGATAATCTAATGTTTGGATGCTACCTGACCTTTAACCCATCCAAAAAACAACCGGCGGCGAGATATGGTGTCTACAACTGGCTCGGAACATTCGACAGCACTGAAAAGACAGTTACATCTTTCGTGAAACCACCAACATGTGAGTAATAAACTCATAATATTGTGTTTTGACTCAGTGCCCGACTTTCAGAGAACCCTGCAACCTTAGTCCGAAATTTTGGAATTGTAAATACGATTTAAGTCCCCCTCCTTGGCCGGGTACTGAGCAGCCTCAGTGAAAAGCTGCCATATGGACCTGACAGGTACAAAAGTATGGTGCTCTATATAGTTAAAGCATTGTTCTCGGTTCTTTCAGAAACTTCATCAGTTGGTAAGAAGCAGTCTTTTGGAAGGCTAGAAGAACAGAAAATATGGACTACCCTATTTTCGGTATTTAGATGTTTTTTTAAGTACAAAGTCCCAAGGCACCACGAAGGCCTAGCCTAAGCCCTTGGTCCAGTGGCAAAACATGGTGTACTGAGATAGTCTTTGATGGACCATAATGGGGAGGGGAGGCGATAGGATTCGAAAAAAGATCTATTTCCCCCTAACATTCCTTAGCCCACTTTTCTTCGCCGTTCCTCCCCGACTACCATCCTTATGCTTCAAGCAGCCATTGGCCCTGTCAACGTTACATAAGCCCAGTACATTCCCTAAATTGTGAGAAGTTTTTAATTTGCCAAGACTTTGCATATAAGCTACCTAAAACGAAGAAATAAATTTACAAATGGGGTGGGGTGACTCCTCCCCTTTACACTGAAAGCCAATTACGACACTTATGCACAAAGGATCGGCCCACTGTGTCAAAACATCCTGGGTAAGCCACTGATACTGGGTTCATTTCACCAAACATTTGTCAAAAAGTTTCCCTTTCCATGGAGTTTCTTTCGAAAAATGTCAAGTCCTAGTATTTTCGTCTACAACGTGATTTTATGGAATAGGTTTTCTATCTTGTTAATTTCTACGTTACAAGACAACATTGCGATTTTAGGTACATGTTACAAGATCTGGAAAGTGACATTTCCGACAGTGGCTGAGGTATTTTGGGCCAAAATTCTCTTATAGTATGCTACTAGTCAGGGTAACTTTGTTGTAAGGGCGTGCTTTCTTTTGCTCTTTCGCTTGCCCCTCGACTTGAAAAGACAAGTGGTTGATACGTTCCCTCATTGCAGGGTGACAATGACTAGTATGCTACGAACCAACGAAGTGACGTTTCTGTTTGATAACGTCACATAGGATTCCTCCTTGGAAATAACACTACTAAATTTTATCCGGCTTTTTTTTTTTAATTTGGGCCTCCCCTTACCAGCTGTTTCAGATGTGAAGTACATGATACCATGCATTGCTGCTGACTTTCGGAACTTTGCTGCACCAGGCATCAGAACCAGATGCACCCGGCATAGAATGATGAGGGTGGGTGTGCTAAAATAACAACTGTATGATTACCCCGTTTTGAACATTGAAAAACTTGAGGTTACATGATTAGGTATTTCTTAATTGTCCGGATTATGACATCCTATCATATTCAGAAAAAGTACAACTCATCCCATCCCTATACAAACTAAAGCACGCAAGTTTAGACGATTTTAATTTTTAGCTTATATAGCCCCACCCCGTGATACTGCCAGTATTATCGGGAGGCAACAAGCTAAATACACTCGAATGTATTCGTACAGTTTACTCTTTG
This sequence comes from Holothuria glaberrima, assembly GCA_009936505.3. Taxonomy (NCBI): domain Eukaryota; kingdom Metazoa; phylum Echinodermata; class Holothuroidea; order Aspidochirotida; family Holothuriidae; genus Holothuria; species Holothuria glaberrima. The sequence continues at coordinate 4,077 of WURT03023583.1, read as the reverse complement.
AAAAATCCCGTCAAAGCGGTTTCCAAATAATTTGTGAGTGTCGTTATACATTATACACTGTGATTTGTTAAATTTCAAAAGGTGCTTCTACGGAGTTAACCCAATTTCAGTAAACCATTTTACCCTCAGTTCATAAAAGAACAAGGTTACTGGGCCAGACCCATAAACGGTAAATATGTGTGCACATTTAATTGGTTTGCATTAGAAAAAAAAAAATGTTGGTTTAGTGAAGGGCATTATGTACATGTGTAAACTCCAACGAGGTTTGCTCCTTCAACCAGATTTCTGATGAAAGCTGTCATTTTCTGCGTGAGCTACGTCTATGTGGACTTAAGTTTTCGATCCACATAGCAGATACAATATCACGACTCCAGGTAAAGGTATGTATATTTTATACCTTCCCTATCGGGCGCTTAATTTATGGCAAACAAAAGATTTTCAAAGCCGCAAATTAGAGGGCGCTTCGAAGACTGGCAAAATTGCACATTCTAGTCTGAAAAGGAGCTATTAGGGTCTCTCAGATATCAGTGTCGCTGAAGCCAAGGAGAGGGAGCGTTAGAGGTTCACTAAGAAACTTTTGCAACCCACGATTGTCCAGAAAAAGGGCAGAGAAGGGGTCTTTTGGACAAAATTAGACGTAATCGTCTGTAGGCTATAAAAGAATATCGTCATGTTTCACAACAATGGTGCTACAATTACCCTCGCGGGTCTTTATTCTTACAAGCCTGATTAACGAATGCATGTGACTAAAATACCATTATTGTAATCTTTAATTTACAACTCAAAGGGTGCAATTTGAAGTGCAATGATGCGCCTTAATGGGGTGTGAATTATGACTAGCATACTCTCTCAATATTCAAAGGATTGAAACTAGGGACCAATCGGTAATTTCGATTGAAATATTCAATCTAAAAGATTGGGAATAAATCTTATTCGTTTTAAAATTTTCAATTCAAATTTAGATTCGTCCCCTAATTCCACTCTTTTAGATTGATTTTCAGTCTAAGAAATTAAGAGAGTACGTCTATCATTCTGACTGGCATTAACCCCTCCCTGGGGACCCTAGCCGTTTCGGCTTAAAATGTACAAAGTAGTCTTTACAGTACACAAAAGAAATTGTTTTTTTTTTAAATTGTTGTCCTTTTCCCTTAAGTTGGAATACGTTAAAGCTACTCGCCAGAAATCGGAAAACGCACGAAAAGGATCAGTTTATTATTTAAGAAGCAGTATAGTGCAATGTAATTGTGAAACAAATCCTTATGCAGTATTCGGTATTACAATACAAGAGAAGGTTATTTGCCAAGGTATTTACTTTACAAATCGTATTTGCAGGGCTTATAACAGTAACCCATGCCTAATTGCCAAATCCTTGACAGATCATTGTCAAAGTGGATAGTTTACGGCTAAATTCAAGGAAAATTCAAGTCATCACCAATACTAAAGAAACTAATTCTTGAAAGGTTTTCAGCAAAAAGGATGGACAAATTGAGAGGTGTTTTTATGTTAGAGATCCTTGGCAACTTTATGGTTTTGTTCTCCAAAGCAAGATTTTTAATGCCACTGCCAGATTTACTTAAATTTTGCAGTTAAAAATTGCCACCCTGCCAGGTGGGAACCTAAACAATCTAATTTTTCATGTTGAGAACTTAGCCACGTGGGTCTTGGGTGATGCGTCTAGTGAAACTGGTGTATTTCAAAACTTACAATGTCTGAAACCATTTCTTTGGAACAGGACCTCGTTTTACTGGAAATGCAAATAGACAGTGATATGGTTCATATATAGACCTTAACTTAGCCGATATTCAACTTGTGTGATGCATTGTGGTACGTTCAAATTTATGTACTGAATATAGGCCTATTTTAAATTCATATTTTAGTGCATACCGACTAAGGTCTTGGTCTTTATGTACTGAGCAAGCACATATAGCACAATCTATGGGGTCTATTGTTTTGTTCTCAGTTCTACTGAACACACAAGGAGTGTACACTATAACCGTCTACCCAGATTCAACCGATGCTACCGTACTGGACGAACGTTTGCAATTCGGTGTCAAATGGACGCCGGGTTGCTCGACAACAAGATGGTTAAGAGGTAAAAGGAGAATTAAAAACACGGGACCAACTCTGACCTTGACGAAAGTGGAAGGCACTGCCGGTGTTTACACGATATACCGAAAAACTGCACGAAGACAACGAGGGTGGGCTGTGTATATCCAGATAATGGTGTCAGGTATTGTACTCTTAATTGACATGTCTGGTGCACGAAAAAAAAATCGCTCTCTGAATAGTGCTTAACGAGTTACTCTCCACGTGATAAATACAGTATTTACAATCATGGTGAGTACAGAACACCTTTACTTGAGTGACTCTTATCATCCTTTCAAGCTGCAAAAAGAGAGCAATTAGTAACTTGAAAGCGGAATGTGCTATGCATTTATTCACCGTGTTCTGCACTCTAAAAAAGGCCTATTCAAATTGAATAGGCATCTTATCAGAGGGGCAATGAATAGGGAAACTATTCAAATATTTGAATAGATTTGTTTCAGAAATGATTAGAATTGTATCATTTTTGATCCGAATCTAAACAAAATTTGAAGAGATTGCCTATTCAGTGCCCCTTTTAATAGGAATTTTTAGAGAGTGGGTAAAATCGTGGCAGTAGGCCTTACTACATAATGTAGGCCTAAGTGTAATTGTTCAATCAGATCTAAAACCAAAGATCTCGATATAAGTTCATAATAACAGATGGAGTGCAATGCCAGCATAGTTTGGAAAGATATAGGCCCATTCGAACAATTCAAGAGTCCGTAGTGATCTATGTACCGCACACGTTATCATCTAGTCACTGAATTTAAATATTTGTGCTGACAGGAAATACTTAGCTGACTTTTAATTGTTAAATCTTCCGTACAACTTAATTTGCTAAATTCAAGAGTGCCGTCATAAGACATCGAAAAATGATGAAAATCTGGGACTGTGCTTTAACAATTTCTTAAAAGTTAATTCATAAATTAACTTACACTCTTAATTTGCTCGCTTTTTCCCCAGAGCGGTATAGAAGTTCACAGGCATGATGGCAAAAAGTCTGTACACCCAATCCCTAGCTTATCACAAAACCAAATTCATATTTTTGATTCCTTGCCGAAGGCAGGCAAGGAATCCATGCGATGGTGATGTCGTGCGTGTGTGTGTGTGTGTGTATGGCCCCAACATTGCATACAAGGTGAGAACATTTTCTATTCAAGATGAGGTCCTCAGGTGTCAGAACAATATATTTCAGGGGTCCTAGGTGTCAAACAATAGACAATCTATTGTTAAGGTTAGGCTTAAGGAAGCAAACACAAAGGAAAGAACAATGAGGTCCTCTCCTTGATAGGAAAAAACCTGTATGTATGTGTGTATGTATGTGTGTGTATGTGACGCCTAGCTTGTAAACACAATATCTCAAGATAGGAATGACCGACACTTTTCATGTTTGGTATATAGATTCGTCATGTTGAGAGGAAGAACCCTATTGTTTTTGGTGGAGGTCAGAGGTCATCTGAGGTCACCAGAGGTCAAAAACCGAAAACCTTGTAAACACGATATCTCAAGTTAGCAATGATCGGCCCTTTTCATATTTGATATGTAGATTTGTCATGTTGAGAGGAAGAACCCTATTGTTTTTGGTGGTCAAAGGTCATCTGAGGTCGCCGGAGGTTAAACTGCAAAAACCTTGAAAATGGCTTGTAAACCCAATATCTCAAGATAGGAATGGCCGAAACTTTTCATATTTGGTATGTAGATTTGTCATGTTGAGAGGAAGAACCCTATTGTTTTTGGTGGATATCAAAGGTCAATTGAGGTCACCAGAGGTCAAAAGCCTAAAGCCTTGTAAACACGATATCTCAAGATAGGAAAGACCGACATTTTTCATATTTAGTATATAGATTTGTCATGTTAAGAAGGAGAATTCTATTGTTTTTGTTGGAGGTCCAAGGTCATTTGAGGTCACGGGAGATAAAACTGCGAAAACCTTGTAAATGGCTTGTAAACACGATATCTCGAGATAGCAATGACCGACACTTTTGATATTTG
>WURT03023572.1:1663-15688 GCA_009936505.3 Holothuria glaberrima | reverse complement strand
AATAGAACATTCAATCTTTCAACTCATGAAATTATTCATACTATTGCACTCATAAACATTCATTATTTGTATAATATTGAATACATGCTTGTACACCTATGAGTGTATACATTGAAGGGTTAATTAGACGACTTTTACAGAAGTTGTCATGTACAACATGACTATTCAAAAAGAACTATATAACATATGTTGCACTTTATGTTTATGAAATGGTTTACAGAAATCAAAAGAAATGTTAACAAGGAAAGCTATGTCTTTTAAGAAAATGTGAAATGCAAGTTCGAAGATCTCTTTAAAGATTTTAGTACCCTAAAAGAATGGAAGGCATAATCAATCCCAAACATTGTATATTCTTATTTTTTGTTTTGGCTGTGAAGGTATCTTCTATGTTTCCACTTTTGCCAAGTCTAGTTCCTCTATTTTCCCAGATCTTATTGGTTTCCCTCCATCACCTTTTTTCATTTATTGCAGCAGTACCGCTGACAGTTTGAGACAATTTCAAATATACACATTCAGCTGAGATACTTTTTTCTTGAAATGTAAGCAATAACAGGAAAAACACATACTAACCTTGAACACACACACACATACTACCATTGAACACACAGATGACAAACAACAGAAAAACAAAGGTATTTCTGACACAATGAGAGCAAGAAAAGCAAAAATAGACTTGCTACAAGTCAACCTGTTCAAACTAGCAGTCACCTCCTCTCTATCTCATCAAACAAACAAAATCTCAAAAGCCCTGATAGGATATCAAGTGTTTCCCTTTAAGTGATCTTTCCCTTGCCATTCCAACCAGTAAATCAATTTCTTGGGTAGTTCTCAGCACTTTTCTCTCTAGTCCACATGTCTCTGCTAAAAAGATTTACATTTTCTACCAGAACTGTGATCCCAAAATAGCAGCTGTGTTTTTTCAGCAAAAAGCTTTACATGTTACATCAATTTTCACTGTTATTCAAATCCGTATTGCTACTATTGATTTTATATAATGCAAAATCAATTACTCTTTAGTCTCCCTCTGCATTAGGAAGGAAGTTGTTTAAACTAGACCCCTGCTGTTTTTACTAGTATGCGGAAAGCAGGCAACTGCTGAAATTAAAACCCTGCATATGAAGATGCACATTTTTGCATAGGATTTAAAATGTACTCTTTTATGAATTATAAAGTTACTGGAAGGTGATAACCTTTCCTTTAATCTCAAATACATACCCCCATACAGAGAAAAAAAGTTCCTAACATTAGGCAATATTTTCTATTAGACGATGAGTAGTCAGTTTGATGATACAAAGCTATAAGCATTACTCTAGACTGAATTAAAATGGAAGGGATAAACTGAGGGTTTCATGAAAGTTAGTCAAAAAAAGAAGAAAAAAATAATGCCACTAACACAGCTACTGGATGATTAAAACAAATTAGTACCCCATGGCAAAATGGTTGGTGCAAGCCATACCAAGCACTAATGTATTGCTTACAATTATTTAAAGGTACAGGTGCCGAGTTGGACACTAGCTCAAACAGTATGTCCCCCATTTTCCTAAAATGATGCTACGAGCATCTTTTTAGCAAAGTGTAAAAATGTGTCGTTATTACAGCTAGAAAGCTACTCAAAAGTTGGGATGCCAAATTACCCTACCCACTACTCTTGTCCCACCCCCTCCCCCCCCCCCAACTATTTCTTGCAATATACTGAAATACATCAACACAAATCAGCCTACTGAGAAACAAGATTCTGAGAAATGTGAAGAACTGGGAACTACCATCCATCCATATCAATTCCACATATACTGGATAATACTCAACCTATCATCTACTACGTCAAATGGTACTATCTTTCTCCTCCCAAATTATTGCTTCGGTCACACCTCCATTCAAACACATCCATTAAAATTTAACTGTAAACTTAAGTGCCTTAACAGCTGTCATTAATTACAACTTTTCTTGACTCTGAAAATCCCCAGAGAGAATGCTTACATTCAGTCCTAAAATATCACAGAATATGTAAGCATACTGACATACTGACATTCACTTGCCCTTTGGGAAAGCAAAATAATCTCACAAAAGAAATATAGTAAATTATAATGAAAATAAGCTGGTGAAATTTGACAAGATATAAAACATTTCAACAAAAATGCTGAACTGCATAATCTCAGATTTTCTACAGTAATTTCAAAACAGATGAAGATTTAAAGGGAAATTTAGCATTTTTAATGCACCAAAATGACATACAAAGAAAACAGTGACCATTATTCAGCCATTCAGCCTGACTGATAAACTCCAGCAATAGCTTTATCTAACAAAATGTAATGTAAAATATGCATTGATACTGCATCATTTGAAATTTTTAAAGTTTGGGCCAACAAATTATTTATGAGCAGTTAATATTAACTGAATTTCTTTCTGTAAGAACCATATTGCTCTGAAAGAAAAAGCTACCACCCTAACTTATTTTAAATTAGATATCATTCTGTACCTATAAATATCAACTGATCTTAAAAACATGAAATGTTTCTGTCCCACAAATGCAATATTTCCCTTCAGTGTCCCATGGGTTGAGTAAATACCTGTACCCCAGCTGTACATACTGTTTACCAGAAATAAAGGGAAAAAAGCTCTGATTTCTGTGAACTGCTTTTCCTTGTCTTGATCTTAAAGTGACAAGTTTATTGCACATCCATTACTGCTTAACTGAAATATTTCCAGTAAAATTAATGAAGTCACAGTTGCTACTGTCCATTGTCAAAGCTGGAGTGAACTCACATGACTAAAACATACAGGAAGCCAAAGGAAGGGGGGGACAGGTTACTTAGGGAGGATTATTCATTTCACTAAAAGTTAAATAAATGTCTTGTGTTCATATATCTCACTCATTTTTCTCTTTCAAGGAGTCAAATCACTACTGGGACAAAAAGTTATAAGAATGAGTTGGGGAGGAGAATGGAGATAGGGGAGGGGTGTTGCATGAGGTGCTCAGGGAGAATTTATCCATCTCATTACAAATTTAAAACCTGACTGCTAGTAGCTTTCACTTGTTCTCAATTTCACTACAAGACCTAGACTGAACAGCACTGATATGTTACAAGTTTGAACATCTCCTAATGCTACTGTCTGAGCACAGATGTATAGATGGGGCTCATCTAGTGCAACCTACTGACTTGATGAAATTCTTGCAAATATGACCAACTAGATCAACTATGAATAGGAATGCTTGCAATATATACTCACAATAAAGTTAAGTATATTAGTAGTCACTATACAATATTTCATATACACAAATGAGTATTTAAGTAAGCCTTTGTATACATGGTTTAACAAGCTACCATAGCTTTTTAAATAAGTTGTTCCGTGAATTGAATTATGAGCTACTGTAATATAGCTATACAAGGATGGATTACATCAGAACCATGTCAATGTGTTTACTCATGCAAGCAAGATGGAAGTCTAACATATGTTTTAAGTAAAAAGGATGTATCAAACAAACAAAATCTGTCAACCATGGCATTAAATACTGAATTTTAGTTCAGTGGCAGATGCAGGATTTATAAAAAGTCTTAATAATTCCAAGGAGGGGGATCAATTAAAAAAAGATAACACTCCCCCTTTCCCCAACTTGCTTGCATTTTTCTCCCCCTTTCCCCAACTTGCTTGCATTTTTCTCGTATTTCCTTTGCCCCTGGCTGAGCACCAGAGATGGGAGCCATACCCCTCCCCTGGTTCCTCATGCAACTGATTTAGTTAATTTCAGTGTATTATTTCCAAGAAAGCTATAACATACTGAATATACAGCAATATTTGGGTCATAAGAGAGTAAATATACTGCATTTTTTGGTGCCATTTACAAGGTTACATTGACTTCAAGGTTACGAAAAGAAAGTTTCACTCTTTAAACTACTGTGCACATGCTGAGTTCGCAGAATACATTATTTTACCTGGACTGTATGCTAAAGAGTAATAATAATTACAATGTTATTATACAGTGCTGAATATGAGCAATACGTATCAAAGACCTTTACAAAATTCTTCCCAAATTGACTTTTCCACTCCTAAAGGTTATCAACCCTGCAGAAACAGTGCTAACCTAGCATCCATCAAGGCTCTTATGTCTAAAACTTACAAAATATTCTGTTCTTGCTTAAATCTCACAACACCCTAAACACCAAGCGAAAGGCAAGAAGTCTTAGGTTTTGTGTCATTACATCAAACCTACAAGGTTTAAAATCCCTGCCTTCCAGCTTAAAAGTGGATGCTCTAACACTGAGTCAAGAACACTAAACACCAGTTGGTATAATTGACCTAAGATACACTTTCTCTACAATATCAAACAAAATATAGGGAATGATGACATAAACTTAAACTGTTGTACATAATTCATTAGTCTTGTAACTTCCTAGCTATGTTTAGAGATCAGTATAAATTGCTAATTCTGTATGGAGTATGTGAAAGCCAAGTAATTCGTGAAACACAGCTCCTTTGAAAAGAAGCCTCAACCACTCCCAAATGGAAGGCAATATCTTCAGCCTATTTCACCATTATTCCAGCCCAGTGTACATTTTGATAAAAGGTAAGTGTGGAACTTCATGAAACAAGTAATACTATTTTTATAAGATTCTGTAACTTTTCCATGACTTATTGCCATTTTTCTCAATTTCCAATTTTACAGGCATAAATAGTGAAAATAAAATTTCCAAGAGTATAACATGACTTTCCAAGCTGCAGAAACCCCCTCCCCACACCCATTCACATATATTGAAAAAATGGAACTAAATTTCCAGCACAAGTATTAAAAACTTTTGAATTATTTTTACTCAGTACATATGTTGTGCAGGTGGTTTTTCTTTATCAAATTGCTTCTGATAAGGGAGCTGCTGCCTAATTTTAAAGACATGCTTTACAAGTATTTTACCGATATTGCAAGTAGGCCATATGACCGATACCCCTACTTCACTTCCTAATATCGGCTGATGATGATTGGATACCGATATTTGGGAAATAAGCCTTTGTATACTGTATGCAACCATAGGCTATTAGGCACCACCAGTAAGTTTCATTTCATTTTGACAAGCAAAATATTGGGAGCAGATACAAAACACTCAAAAACATACCATTGTCATGAAGTATAGGGTGACAAAGATTGGTTAGGTAATATCAGCATTTAAGGAAACTTTTACCAACACCATGAGGAAAAATGCTCCCATACCAGAATGGTCAGCCAACTGTTTATCTATTCACACCTGAAGTTTGTTCATCCAGCCTCCCTCATTTCCCCAAGGAGGATTAACTTATCAACTAGTTGCTCTTGTATGTAAACTTGAATAGGGCCTACACAAAGGCTTTAGTCTCACAGAATACACACAAGGGGATCAGTGAGCACTGATGCAGTCTGCAGTGTGGCTGGACAAGCAAAGAGGCATGGCAAAGGTGTGAAACAGGAAGTCAGCTTAGGAGTTGTGATAAAGCACTTTTTGCAGGAAAAGTGCTGTATCAGGTCCACATTTTGGTAAGGGCAAAATTTCGTAATGACCAAAACAGGGCAAAAATGGGAATGTCTACCAAATGCCTACCAATATGGATGGTGAATACCCACCATTGGTCCAACATAAATGCTTACAGCTTTAAAAAATAATTTCATGCTTAAAAGGTAATTAATTATACCCTTTATACAGAGGAAGCTTTCTAAGTTTTACATCACAAGTTCATATTAGATGATGAAACAACTTTACAATTCACCATTTAGACTCTTCATTTGAAGGCCAAACCACAAATTGACAACCTGCTTTCTGTCAACTGGCTGGGAATTGAGATTCATCAAATCCGCTACTTCCTAAGTTAGTACTTCAAATTAAACCTTGCAGACAGTTTCTTCAAAGTTTAACTTTAATCATGTCTTCAAAACACAGTAAAAGAACTTTCTTATTCTTAAGCATATTTTTCTAAAAATGAAATTTTTGTGATGTTTGTGTAATGAAACACAGCGTAGCTGTTTGTATCTATTTAAGCTTTCCAAACAAGCAACTGTTATTTTACTGCCCTGACAAATTTCGAGTTATGAACTGATTTGCCACTTCTAATTAAATCAAATACTCTTCAAAGGGAACTAAGTTATGACTTCAAAATTACTAAACAAAGGTATGATAAAAACTGGTTTGAGCTTTTTGCCCAGAAGTTTAAATGATGCATTTACTCTAGAGATAGGAAGCACATAATTTCATTTTATAACTACAATTCCAAGTGCAGACATGCAAATTAATTTCTGACATTATGGTGACTTAATTAACCCCATGGAAGGATTTTTTAGTGTGATATTTAAAACGATTATTTCAAATTTTATTTGAAATGATGAAAAAAGGAATTGAAAACTGTGTCAATAAAACATCAATGAATTTTATATAAAATCATTTGTCTTTCTTCATTGATTAAACCATTAGCATGTGCAATTCCATGAGTTGCATATTAACAGGTATGTATGATGGTGTTAAACTGCACTAGATGTCAACAAAAATTAAATTTCTAACTACTGCAGGAGACCCAAAATTAAAATTCGTAACCCCAGAATCACAAAATCCCAACTGATTCCAAATAATTGTACCATTAGCATGCATAACATAAATGTATTGATACTGAAAGTATGATAACAAAATCAGTATGTAGTTTTAATCAAGTCTAGTCTAAATCATGTTTCTAAATTTTCATTGAATACCTTTAAGGCATTCTGTCAAAATAGCCACGCTGCAGCTCCCTCAGCCATGCTGAAGAAACGCTTTGTTACTATATAAATTACAATAGCAGCACTAAGTTTATCCTGCTATTGCAATGTGCATAGCAACACAGCATGGCTGCAGCCCCTGCAGCTTGGCTGCAGCCTGAGGTTTTGACATGGTGCCTAAACTGGACACTATAAATTTTTAGTTGCACTTCTATTACATCCACAATTTTTTTCCAAGAAGGATACACAATGATAGCGCCAATTGCATGCATAATTTGAACGTTGCTCGTTAGAAGTGTGTCATAGAATACTAATGAGTAGCATCTGCAATAATTCATGCACCTATGTGACCCCTAGCAATGCAGCTAGCCAGCAGTCTGGCCAGCTGGCCTTGTGGTGGCTCTTATTAGGGGGTTTAGTGCAGAAGCAATGAGAAATGACAGCCCTTTTTTGATGCAGACAAAGCGATTTGATAAAATGCCATCAAACCTGGCAACTTTCTGCCCCATTTCAAAGTAAAGAAAGAGTGTTCTCGTTCTGAATGGAAGAGAAAGGATGTAAAGGTATGATTCAGGGATGTAAAGATAACAATGAACAACACATCGAAGTTATACAGACATATGGCACCCATCCATTCTTGCGAATGGTGGAAATCAAGGTAATGGTCTAAAATGAGTAAATGCACTCTAAATAAACTGGAAAACACTCTCTAATGATAGTAAGTGGTATAAGAATAGCAACTGCACTATCTCTCCAACTCAGGAATATCTCTGTTGGCAGTTATTCCTCACTTGGCAGGTCTACACATTCATACACACCATGCAACCACCATGCAACACTACCTTTCACGTGCATACACATCCACCTGCCAACTGGGCACAGCAAAAACGAGGTAGTTACTCAACACTTCCAGTTACATTAAATGGTTCAAAAATATACCACAAACACCATTACTCTAACTGAAGAGTTCCTCGATTGGCAGAAATACCTCATTTCGATAGTTTGTAACCTGACAAATTACCTCATTTTCCACCTTCCCACAAAGCAATATAGTTGATATACATACATACAAGGAAAATCATGAACAATAGTACCATTGTACATGGACAATAGTACCAATGAACATGGTTTTGCCTATTGTAACAGCTTTTTTTACAAAATTTTATGACTCTCTTATTTTTGCAATATTCTCTTACTTTTTTCTTTGGAAAGTTGGAAAAAAGTTCCATTACTTTAACAGGCTGTATGAACCATATAACAGTAATCACTACTCTTTCACTGACACCTCAAATAAGGATTTGGGCTACATATTTCAAACAAGTTTTCTTGTGTCATATACACACCAGAGCTTTTGTTTTATGGTAATATTGATGATGAAAATTACTCCAGACACTGGCAAGGCCGTTTTACAGAGCTGAAACTTAATCCAATCAGCTAGCAGAATACAATGGGTCAGCTACTTAAAAGTAACACACTCTTGCTACAAAGTAGCCTAGGTATACTGTATGTTACCCACTAAGTCTTTAAGATTACAATAAACCGCTTATAATAAAGAATATCTATCATTATTAACAGTTTTGTAGGATTTCTTTACAATAACTAACCATTCAATATGAAAATAAAGCAAAATGTTTGCAAAATGGAGAAAAAAAACATGATCTTTGAATGAAATGGTGTAGGAACATATGTAAGGTGACACTCTACAAAAACTTGAAGCCTTTTTTCCTTGACAAGGAACACACAATACCATAATATGTCATACCATGTATAAAAGAAAATGTTTTACCCACAACGGAGACTATGAGTATATAATCTTGCCGAAATAAGAGTGCACTTAGTTTTACATGCTATTCGGAACATGAAATTTTTGTGTTTTTTTCTTCAAATGTAGCATTCTAGTCCTGGTATTTTGATAAAAGAAAGCAACATACACAACCAGAGGTTCTCAACCTTATTTGATCCACATCTCCCCTGATGGTGACACAAGGATTGTCACACACAAGCAGATATGAATGCTTGTCAAGTACAACGATGCTATGAGTATGATTGTGCCAAAAAGGAGGTGCGCTGATTGTACAGATCATTCTGTACATGAAACTGTTTTAGTCTATAAAGGCAACATTTATAGTTAAGTGATTTTTCAAACAATCCAGTCACTCTCGTACTACACAGACATGTAAAACAGATGTCCAGAGATCCTCAAACTTGACTTGCAAAATCCTCATCTGTCCATGTTGACGTAAGACGTATTCTTCAACCCTTCAACTATGTGATTGTAATGGTTCCCACACCACTCAGCTCCCAGACGATTCCTACCTGGACAATGGTCAAATCCCCCCTCCCCCTCCCCGAGTGGTGCACAAGGGTTAATTTTCATGGATGGGTATTCCCCAAGTGAAAGCGTTTAAGGTGGGAGTTGTCTATGGGAAAATTGTCTGTGGGAGGTCATGAGGGGGATAGAGTCATCCAGGGGAAAATTGTCTAGGAAAAAATTGTCAGCTATGATTACCAATCAGACAGAAAGTACAGACATAGCTGTCAGATCTATACAATTCTGTATTGGATAATGACAAGGGATAGAGCAAGTGCAAGTATGACTTGAGGAAGCCCATAAGTGTTAATCACTGGACATCTGTTTAGTTTCCATAACTACCTCTATTCTTCCAATTTTTTGGATTTAATGCTTTCCTACCCACTAATTCAATGTTAATGCCCCCATTGCACAACTTGGATATGGGTAATAAACCAATCATCTACAATACAGTTACAATGAAAAATAAAAAACAACCAATTCACAACAGGGATTTTGCATTTTTGTCTTTAAAAACTAAAAGAAAAGAAAGAGTGCCCCCCCATGCTATCTCCACCCCAAAGAAGAAGTAAATCAGAATTAACAAGGAATCCAGACTATCTGAAACGTCAATATTATCACCTTCCATGCATCCTTAATCCTCTTCCTCCTCTTTCTCTATCCCCCCCCGCCTCCCCAAACTGTTCTCTCTTCTTGCTTAACTTTCCAACTGTTGTCATAGTATTCACAAAACTTTTCCCATTTCCTGATTACAGACTAATTCCCTTTTGAAATGCGAGCATTACAAGCATCCTACAGCAAGCACTCTCACAGGAAAAGAAGTTTTTTTAGCTAAAACTACACCTCCCTGCACCTACTTAGTAATAGCACACATATGTTTAAATAACTGCATAGTGCCACCAGCATTACAGCACTACTATAAAGCTTTCAAACTACTGGCCAACTCTAACTCCCCCCCCCCTCAAACAATTCCTTCTACCAACAACTGCCTCCCCCCCCCTTTAAAAAGCAGGGTACTGCCACTTCTTTACTTGATTGCACACTTCTGTCCCCATCACCAATTACCATTCAATGCAATTAAACCACTGTTCTAACGGCTGCTCTGATGACTAAACCATTTAAGCTCTTTCAACAGATATTTTCAGATAGACACAAGCATCTATGAAACTGTTACTTCAACTTGAACCAAGAAGAATGTGAAAAACTCTAGAAAAATGTGAAATTTTTCTCAAAATGATGACAAAAAAAAGGAAAACAAGCTCGTTAGAGCAGCTGCTCTCAACTTGGCACCATGGAGGGAAAAGGTGTGGGTTATATCAACTGGAGGGAGGGGTGAGTAAATCAGAGAGAGGGGGAACTGAAATCAGAGGGGAGGAAAAAATACTTTGAAAGGGGGGTAACAGGGAGGACTGGATGTAAGTATGAATACTGAAAGAATTTTGAAACATTTATCCAAGTGAGGTGAACATCCATCCAAGCCAAGTGCTAGGACTGTAGTGATACTCTGCTAGAGAATTGTGTCGGTCAACTTTTCAGTTATTAGAGCTAAAGTTACAGTTGTTTGGTCATGTTGATACATCAGTCCTGAGCCAGTGTACTACTTGCTTCAGAAAGATATTTAGTGAACTGAATGAGATTTTGATACAATAGCCTTGAAAGAGTAAGGAGAACTGTTTATGGTCAAACTGATTGACAATCATTGAAAAGTCAGCAAGCAGATAAAAGCCACTAACCATCCAAAAAATAACTTCTGATATCAGGTCAACACAAATACCAAAAAGATGCTTTATAAATAATGTCAAGGGAATAGGCTAACAAATGTTTTAGCAATTATTTGCAAGGGAAAGATTCTTAAAATATCAACTTCCCAGTTTTTCACAGAGAAAAAGGCCTCATTTTTCCCAGACTTTTCGCTACAAAATATCTTGAATTTCAGGATAATTATTTTGCCCCTTTCCTAGTTAATGTCTCATCATGGTACATGCATGGGTTTCAAACGAAATGTAGCAGACAATCACTGTCCTGTTGAGGTCATTTATATTTCCCAACATTTTCCTGATTTGAGGCATTTTATTTATTTTTCCTGGCTTTTCCCTGAGTTGAGGCACTTTCTTCATTTTCTCAGACTTTTCCCTGATTTGAGGCATTTTCTTCATTTTCCAAGACTTTTCCCTGACCTGAGGCATTTTCTTCATTTTCAAAGACTTTTCCCTGCTTTTTAGGCATTTTCTTCATTATCCCAGACCTTCCCTGATTTGAGGCATTTTTTTCATTTCTCTGACTTTCCCCTGAAGGGAAAAACAGAAAATCTTTTTCCATGTCTTCCGTGATTTCAAGGCATTTAATGTTCCACTTTTTAATACTAACTGTACTTCAAACTAACAAGGAAAAATCTGCCTTCATTTTAGAAATTGATTTGAAAATGGAAAATGTGAAATGGATGACATACGATATCACATATATATGGGTGATACCTGAATAAAGTTTATAATGATAAGAAAGTTTAATGTATGGGTTAATTTTATGGGTAATTTGATAAATTTATGGGTCTCATCAATATTTAGCAATGGAGCACAGAAGTTAATGATAAATGGTTGTCATTGCCCTCTCTAAGCCTCATATTTATAGCCATATGTAATGTAGTTGTACTGTATTCAAATATTATATGATAAAACTAACACCACATGAGTAGGTTCAGGAAGTGAAGATGTATGATACAGAGATATACATGAATACCCATCACCATTGGTTAATCAGGCAAAAACAGAGCAACTGAATGGTGGCAGCAGACCAATCAGATGATAGTGCTCATGAATATTTATTAACCAGTGAATGATGGGGTGTGTCTAATCAACCACCAATAACAAAGAAACAATGGTTACAGGTGTGTAGCATGCAAACCTGGGGATGAGAAGAAGTTTCTCTTCAGGGTGAAGACAGATAGATCGATATCTGTGGCACAGAGGGAAAAAAAACGACATACATAGAAGCAAATAGATGGCAGCATTCCATAAAGAATGAATGAATCCATGAAGAAATTCTAGCACACAGCAGACATTGGAACGAGCATTCCACTTTCTGCCCATCTCCAAACTCCATGACATAACCTCTTTTTCTTAACTAACAACATCTACCCACCCCCCCCCACACCCCACCCACTGTTTCACACAGTAAAATTTGCCTAAGGGGCCTTTCATGCCCCTTTCTTTTCAAAAAAATCCCAACTGCTGAGTGCTGTGATTTCTGTAGGAACCTTGAGTACCATTACTGGTTACCTTAGTTTCCCATCCTGCAATGTCATTACCCTTTCTCAGTTTCAACATTCATGCTGGAGGAATGCAAGTTGAAAGAGTGTCCCTTATGTCACATGCTCCATCTCTACATGATGTGATGCCCAAACAACACACCAATTTCCAGTAGAAGTTCATTTTTTCAGATATTGTCACAGTGTTCTCACTCCGTTATACCATGACCAGTGTTATATTAAAAAACCACTGTCACAGTGTCCCCAGTCTTAATTATACATATTCAACAACATACATTTACAATCTCTGTGATGAAGAATAAAAAAGTATTAAAGCACATTGCATTATTCTGTGTCACAATGTCCCACAATGAAATCGCACCCTACTTGTTATGCTACCATCTTGTTACATACACTTTAATGCCACACATGTAGTGATCCAATTTTGGATTTCCATACCCTGATATCTAAAATGTTGATTCTTTTTAATTAGGAAACATTATTTGCTGACTAATTGTTAAAAACATGCAGAGTAAATCTTTGTTTTTACTGTGATATTTAATATTTGTGCTATTAACCATCATGAAAGACAGTCCAAGGAAGTATGGGGAGATACACCGATCTACAGGTTTCAATATAAGTGATGAGTTATCTGCTTTAAACAGCAACTGTCACACTGTCCCCATCCTACCTTTTATTGACCTCCCTAAGATGTTTACAGCAACACTACTAAAATGATTCTGTGATCAAATTTTAATATAAAGTTGATTAAACTAGAAGATAGGAATTCTCTGCTTTCAAACCTCTGACAGTTACTACATTTATTCTCCAAATGGGTTTGGCAAAATTTTGCAAAATGTCCTCACATATTCTCAATACACCTTCCAAAATCAGATTTTGTTGAAAAGATCTTATATTTAGGACTGCTCTTTCCGAACCAAGACAGGATAGATATAATACTTTTTGACTAATCCTGGGCAAGTTTATGATTTTTCTGAAAAGAAAGGGATTTATATCAAATATTCTAATACACCAAGCTATTATGACATTTTAACATCAATACTTACTTGACAGTTCATCATCTTCAATCATGACACTACTCGGCCTGCTGTCAATATCTGTCACGCTATCTGTACTAGTGGATAGTACACTATTTCTGTTACTGGTTGAGGCTTGTTGCAGGCGGGAGGGGTCACTCATATTGGGAATGACATATCTATTCTTGCGATCTGCACCCTTACCCTTTGAAGACGATGATCTCTTACCAGTCCGAAGGAATGTTTTGGAAGTCTTGGCAATTTTTCTTAAAAAAGAAATGATTGTAAAAAATTGAATGATGCACCCACTAACCTTGGGCATGCTTAGTCATTGTCCACAACTTCATTGACAAAATGTGTACAATGACTTACCCCACTGCCAATTTTATGGCTAATAACTTCTGTCAAATTACACAGCCCTGAGTCACCATTTGAGAAATGAGTGTACTGTACACTAAACAATGAGCTATTGGGTACTATGTGTTGTGTTATTTTCAAAAGGTATAAAGTTGAGATTAACAGTTAAATAAACTAAAATGATAAAACATAATTATTGGACCAGAATTATTGGTAAGATAGTTTCAGCATTCAAGGTGAACTTTACTTGTAATGATATAGGACAAAAGTAGGAAATACTGGATGAGACCAACATTGAATACCGATAATTGGTCCAGCAGTACAGTAGACTACTGCTCTGTGGTATGTTTTGTTTATATTAACGATAGCA
>WURT03023561.1:0-15688 GCA_009936505.3 Holothuria glaberrima | reverse complement strand
TTCAATGACGCAACTTCCTGTTGCTTGAACCGGAGAAGGCGATCAGATCTCGCGCAGGGGATCAAATGGGAACGCTCCTGCGGTTAGACACAAACTTTTCCAGTTGACTGAGCTTGGGGCGATCAGCATGGGGGGTTCAAGTGGGAACACTGCCATCTTGTATTTCCCATTGGTTTAGTGGAAATGACACTTGTCAAATATTTCCCAGCATGGAAAAAAAGATGGTTCTGTTTACTGCTGAAGATTACCAGAGGGAGTTAAATTGTGTAAATGTAAGAGCCTTGTTGTGTAATTTTTCAACCTTGATGTGTCCAGGGGATTAGAACTCATTGTGACCTTGGCTGGGTTCCAATAGATCAATACTGTACACTTGATTGTTACTGCACACATGCTTGCCTGCCTGCCTACCTGTTGTGTTGTTTACATATGTGGGCCTAATACCATATTATAGCTGGTCAAATCGGCGACATATTAATAGCATAACCTTGGTGGGTTTGTAGACATGGAAAGGAGTAGTCTTAGAAGGTGAAAGAAAGTAGGACAGTGC
This sequence comes from Holothuria glaberrima, assembly GCA_009936505.3. Taxonomy (NCBI): domain Eukaryota; kingdom Metazoa; phylum Echinodermata; class Holothuroidea; order Aspidochirotida; family Holothuriidae; genus Holothuria; species Holothuria glaberrima. Next base: position 15,141 of record WURT03023561.1, on the reverse strand, counting down.
AGTGTGTTGTGAAGGACAGTGAAGGCTGTCAAAAGGGATTATCAAGGAAGATTTAATGTTCTTGGCATTCATGCATACTGTAAATTACTATTTTAGTTAGACACCAAACCTTGAAGTCTGGGAAATGGTTGCTCCATCCTGCATAGTTTCAATGGAAGAGCAATTAATGGACATTAGTGACTTGCTGACATTAGCAAGGGGTTACAAATCTGTTTCACAGACATGCCATCAATTGATAGACCACCTTGAAACGTCTTTTGACATGTATATTGAGAAGGGTTAGGATTTCACAGATAGGTAAAATGAAAAAGTCCATGGGATTTCATCCAGGGGCAAAAGGGATGTGGAGGTGTGTAAAAGATTGGGGATGTTGTGAACCGAACCATCAAGCTTTGTACTAATTCTGTTCTCCCAGAACCTATCCCCCCACCCATCCTCCCCTTCCCTGTTCATGAGAAAATTTTGAATGAATGTAAGATGTAGTCAACCCTTCCCTTTTTAAAGCAAGCTAATTTATATGTCTGCTGCATAACACAGTGCATGCCTGATCATATTTGAGAATATGTGCCATGTTTTCATTCAGTGATGATTGGTTGCCCAAAAATAAGTTTTAACATAAAAGAAGACGCATAACATTTTAGTGAAATTCAAGGTTGATTATTGCTCCACTATCTAGTTGCCATCCAGATATACTGAAATGTGACCAGAAACAATAAATCTTGTTTTTCACATCTGTTGGGAAGCTTTGCCTCCCAGTTATGTAGTATGTACATTGATCATCGACATGGGCCATTTTGTTGATAGTTTGGTTTATTCAGCAAGAAATATGTGAAAAGCATTAAGAACTTCCTGTTCCTCTTCTGTAAGTTCAAAATGATTTCCACTTACACACCTGTTATTTCCTGAAGAATTGTGCCAACAAGTCTGTAATAATTCATATTTCTAAGAATTCCCAACAGGTTGTACGTTAATTTGGGTATAATGGCCTTATTGCAGGAACTGTAATGGTTGTATAATGGGAGTGCTGTGAACTTGTCAAGGACTTGTTAATGTTTCTGCGGATGTGTTGCCTGTGGCAACTGGTAAAGCTGTGGTATGCATCAAGGAAGTATGCCATCATCTCTTGAAAACTAGAATGGTGGGAGTTACAGGGTTTAATACCAGATTTTCTGAAAGACAAACAGCCAAATTTGGCACTGAGTATGGTCCAAAATCGCCAAATGTAAATTTATACTTGCCATCAGTGTTCCACTTGCTCAAAAAACATGAATATGATCTTTAATAAACGTGTTTTCCATGACCACCGATCAAGTTTAATCATTCATAAAAACTCCAAGCAATGTTTCACAGCTGGGGAAAAGTAGGAAGTTGTGTTATATGTACATAATAGTATCTCATGATGCAAATTCCCCCCTTTTTGTTTCCAGAATTTTGATGAAAATGATAACCCAAAGAGATGCAAGATAGAGTCTAATACGGAGGACTTGAAGGAAAGTTACTTTGCCCCTGGCTGGCCCGGGTTCCCCATGCAGAGGCCATCAGCATTTAGGCCTTGGTCTCCAGCAGTGCTTACAAAGGAGGGGAAGATGTTACCAGAACATGGAACAGTACTTGTCAGAGATGGGTAAGTCTTATTATGACACAAGGATCCTGCCAACCTGCAAATTAGGTCAAACCTTTAAAACGAGTTTACCTCTTCTTGTCAGAGGAAATTTTAGGAATTTAAGTGAACTAAAAGACAAAGTTGTCAGCCTGTTCTATGGTTCTTCATTTCCAAACAGGATATCCAGGGTGTGCAAATATGTAAAATGAGACATATGTGGAAATACTTATCCTAGAATTTCAAAAATTAATGGATTAAGACTGGAGTAATCATATGTGGAAAAATAGTTGGGAAGGTGGGAGGGTTCTTCCATGGAAGTTAGGTATCTGGAGGGGAATTTTGACAATGAGAGGGAAATTTCCCTTGCAATGTAAAAATGTGGAAGGAATTGTGGGCAATTTGACCCTCTTCCCAGGAAATAGACATGTTTTCCAGTCTTGGGACAGTATACCATGTTGGGAAATGCTGGAAAACCCTATTCCACTTTTCTTCTGTCCCCTTACAGTACCAGTAAGTGTGAAACAACTCCTCTGGGTTGTATATGTCCTCAGGATTTGAAGATCATATGAAGTAAATACAAAAGGTTTATAAAAGCTTCTCAAATTGTCAAAAAAAAAAATGACTTTTAGAGACATTTAACCCCTTCACCCTCTGTGTAAAAGTATCCCTAGGCAAATTATTCCATTGGTCTCAGATGATACTTATAGATCAATATGTTGAGCTGCATGCAATTTTCTTAAGTCAGTGTGGCTCTGTCTGCATGCTGCCCCCCTTCATGAAACCAGGAAAGATATAATTGTAGTTTGGATTATTTGGAATAAATTTGTGTGCCTCTGTATCAAATAGGCCATGTGATCATTCTGAGGCTCACTTAGCGACCTGTATAGTGAAATAAGCATCTTAAGGGGTGTATGTGACTGAAAGTGTAACAGCTGCCTGTCAAGAAAAATATTAGTGGTTGTGAAGGAATTTCTGGAGTTCCCTTGGTAAATAAACATTTTATTTGCTGTGTTTGTTGATATGAGAGTTTGGGACAAGGCACCAGAAATGTTATTTGAAAAGTATTTGTGCTAAGTGCTTGGTTAAGTAAAGTGGAAAATCGCATTCTGATCAGGTCTTACACTCATGCTGAATTTGCCTTGTGTGACACGTCTCCAGAGCTGTAAGCTTACACCCTTGTCATGCTGGAAACAAGATAACACAAAAACGGATATGTCATGGCATTAACATTGTCCTAGCATGACTGTTTATTTATTTTACCTAGAAGAGGGCAAAATGTAGGACTGCACTCCTGCCCTCGAACAGTACATCACATCACCTAAAATGGTCTACAATAAGGCCTTTGTCCACAGATTCCAGAAATGGTCTAATACAATTGCTACTATGTTGTTCAATGCTGATGGCAATGTTCATGCCAGGAGATAAACATTTGTGACGTTTTCTCTTTCACCTCTTTTTCAGGCATGGCATCTCAACCTACTTGCGTATGGGACCCCCTGTGCTGGTAAACCCGGAGAGAGTAATTCCTCACACGGCTGCTTCAAAGTGAGTTCATTTGCTTGCTCCCATTTTCTCCATATCCTGCTGCACTTTAAGCCAAGCATATTCAAGTGAAGAGAGATGTCTTCCTTCTATTCCCTCACCCCCCTTCCCCACCCACTTGCCACTCCCTTTTCATATTTCTTTCCAGGGAGAGTTAACTTTTACTTGTAAGTCCATTTTTAAAGGTATATATATATACTGCTTTGTGTTTAAAGCTGTCATTTGCCCCTTGCCCTTTCCTTTGATGGAAACACTTAATGAATTACAAACGGTGTTTCAAATGTTGTGTAGAACATGCACGTGCCCTTGACACCATTCTGGGAACGAACAAGGAGGTTGATGCCTTAAAGTCAGGTGCACTACATTATTAAAGAAGTCTCATGTTTGATATATGATCATATTTCATACTTGCGTGTATTTGAAGGATGTAGTATGTTAATGTGCATCCCATAAGTCTTGAAAGTAGATCCATAGTTTACTAGGTCAAGAGTTTGACATTTGCCAGAACATTGGAAATAAATTACTAGGTGACATGCTTCTTGAATAAATTACATATGGTTGGAGGCCAACTTCAAGTGAGAAGAGTTAATTATCTACTGAGGCATTGTTGTGCAAAACAGCAAACTTCCAAGATCTCAAGTGTTACCACATGCACCGCAAGAGATGACAAAGTTTGCTCATTATGGTCCTACTGGTATGAAGTGCATGTGGAATGCATGAAAAACCATGACACCCCTCCCCCCAAACACACACCCCCCTCCTCTGCTAGGTTATATGAAGGATGTTGTCATGCCCACTGGAAGGTGTTGGCATAGATAAGTGTCAAAGCTTTGATTGGTGGGTCACATAATAATGGAAATGTATATCTAGGTGTGTTTGTGTCAGAACATATTGTCTTTTGTCCTTGGGTGTGTCAAAAGTTCCATCATTGTTAAAAAATTGTGATTAAAATATCTTTTGAGGTGTGTCATAACATTTGAATGGCCAATAATCAAAGTGGACATTTGTGTTTCTTTCCCAGGGGTCATAGGGTTTATTATGCAATTGATAGATCAATGCAAGCATCAGAATAGTTCATTTGCCTGTTTGACATGGTCTACTTTTGCATGCCAACTTTTAATTTGATGTGGTCATTTAAGTTGTCCAAAGGCAAGAGTTTAAATTAGTCTTTGACAGTTTGTAAATTTTGTCAGGTAACAGCTGCTAGGGTCATAGGGTGCAATTTATTCTTAAAGATATTACCCAAAGGCAAGTAGGATGTAATAGGTGGTGGAACCCCTGCTATTTCTGTCAGATACCATTTCAAACTGGTCTTCACCAGGTGGCGCCCAACTGTGCCACCTCTAAGATCTCCATAATGGACAAGGATTTTTCTCTTGGAAATGCTGGAAGAGTAAGTGAGGACCTTAAATTTACAAATCACCATGGGATATGGACTGAATTGATCATTTGGAAGTGTTTGGGTAAACCTTTATCCCTTGGAGAAACACAGGTGTCAGAATGGTCATTTTTATGTGCCCCTGGTTGGTTTGGATGTTAAGTTACTCTAGGTCAGTTTTGTTGATGTCATAGGTCACACTTTCTAAATGACCTTTGCAAAAAGTGCTGTGGGAGCTCTACATTTTGAGTCTCGAGTTGAAGTATGGTTTTGTTCCTGTACATTTTGCAGTTGCCAGCAGTGAACTTGTACTATATTTATAACTAGAACCTACTAATGTCTAAGTCTTTAATGACACATCTATAGCTGTGAAATATCTGCCCTCGAATTATCTATAACTTTTTGATTTCTTTGCAGCTATGACAGTCAGTTTGCACCAAATGTTGCCCTGGCACCACATAAAGCAGATAAGAAGGAAATGTCTGTCACATCTACATCCATCAAAGGGGAGAAAATGTCACCAGGTAGGCTTACATATAAGCTTGTGTCAGTTAACCTAACTATTCATTGATTAGAAATGGTGCTTATCTCATTCATCAATCAATATGTTGATGTACAACAGTAGTCTTACTTCCCCCCCCCCCCCCGCCCCCACACTGATGTCTGCCATCCATTTCCTCCTTTAATCCAGCTGAATTCCTGCACTTATACCTGGAAAAGCATGGTATGACCAGATATCATGCCAGATGGCTAGATTCTTTGTCTTGAGGGCTAGTATATGCAGGCAATACTTTACAAGATATTTGTTATAGTCATAGTGCGTAGGAAGCTATCAATACACCAAAGCACATTTACTCACAGAATGACCTTTTGATTCTAGACTTCCTGGGTGAGTCCCCCCCCCCCCAGAAAAAAGGAAAGAAAACAAATTTGAATGTCCTGTGGAACATGAACCCCATGCCCCTTCCAGTGTCCCATTGCATTTCAGAGACCACTGCTTTAGTGGTCAAGATGTCCATACTTGTCCTATCCATTCTTTTCATCACTCACATCTGGTGATGATATCATCTTTCATTACATGCTCTATGGAAGTGTGTTAATGTTAAAATGATCCCTTATCAATCGAACCATTTCAAAAACTGAATGGATGACTCAACATGAGCTGTAAAGTGTCAGGAATGTTTGGCCTGACAGCTCCTCTCGATGGACTGTAAAAGACATCTCAACCAAGCATTACAGAGTTTTAAGTTTTGCCAATACTGTGTTTGATATTCTGTGAGTTTGTATCATTCCTATTGTTGGAACCTGAATAAACAACAACTGGTAGTTGTTTTTAAGTGACATTGCTTGATTAAATTGTTTTGTTGTAATCAGACATCTTTCCCGTTCTCTCAAAAGATTGTTCGGAAATGTCATCGCCACCCAGACATCCTGATGTAGAGAGCAGCTTAGAACGAGAAATAGAATTGGTAAAAGCCCTCCTAGAAAGTGATGCCCTAGACACACAAGATGGAAGGGATCGTCTTTTACAGGAGCTTGCCAGGATCCGTGTCCATCAAGAGGAGAGGTTACAGAATGCTGTCCAGTCAAAGAAAGCATTACAACAGGTATGCAGCAGATGTGCAGTATATCATCAGCAGAACATCCAGAGCATTGATGGCTGGATAAAAACAAGGACAAACAGGGTGCTATGTATTCAGTTTGTAGACATATGCTTAATCCTTGCTTAATTTATTGCACTGACTTCTAGCTACATATATTATACATTATTTTCTGTAAGAGAGGCAAAGGCAGTGGAGATCACAGTAGCACTGTGTGTAGAGTTGGTCTATTGGTCAGGGACCTGTGGTCATATTCCTTAGACTATTCCAAGTCTAACGGCTTGCATACACAATCATGCAGTTTACTGCACTCTTTGTCGCTCTTAAACTCCCAAACTAGGGAGCTTTGGAGATTTGTCTTGGAACATTGTCATGAATGTCTGAACACTTGTTGGGAAGATTAAACATGCAGGTATAAGTTTGAACAGCTTTACATGCATTGGACATTGTTCAGATGTGTTGAGGAAGCAATCTACACAATCATACATTTGCTCATTAACATCATCTTGTAGTGTATGATGATGTTTTGGACCAAATGTAAGATCTTGTAGACAGGACTTAAGGCTATCTCAAAGCTTGCAGTTATTCTCACCATTTGGGTGTTCCACAGCTAACATTTCTTGGACTGCTGAGTAAAATAGATTCTACCACCTCTAGCCATCAGTTATTGAGAATCCTGCATTCTGATTGGTTAAACACTGACCTGTTATTCTGCAAAACATGGTCAGTAAACGTAAAGACTGATAAAATGAAGTTTTTCACACATTTTTGGTGGTAGAATAGGAATAAACCACGTTTGTCGGACTATTATTGTCTCGACTCATTGTCTCGACTCCAAATTTGGCAAAATAACGGACTCGGCTTCGCCTCGTCCATTATTTTGTCAAATCTGGAGTCTTGACGGTTTATTCACCAATAATAGTTCGCCAAATGCGATTTATTCCTTAAATGAACAGCCCCTAAGATTACTAAAGAGAAATTCCTAGAGTTAAATAAAAGTAATAATTCAGAAATGGTAGGGTGGCGATGGGGTTTCTCACCAGTATGTTCCATAACCACAACGCCACAGGATTTTTGTCAGATGTTTGTACATTTAATTTTAATTGCTTCAACATGTCTATAATGAAAACCAAAGGAATTTAAACCCTGTGCAACACTCCACATTACAATTCTGCTTAGCTAATGAGAAATTTCAGAAATGGTCAAACTTTGAAGAGGTATATTTTGAGAATGGAAATACTCATCGGTTCCAACAGAAGATTTATTAGGGGACTTTATTTTAATTTTGGTTACATGATGTTATGACAGGGAAGGACAGATTATAGTATTGTTGACTAAATTGAGAATTTTTGCTTTTTGATTGACAGGAGCTAGAGATGATGAAAGCAGGAGAAAGGCAGAGATTGATTGAAGCTGAAGATACGAAACGACACTACCAACACCAGATTGACTGCATGAGGTTAGAGTATGAACGCAGGCTCCATCAGAGCAGGGAGGAGAATGAGAGACTAGAGCAGGAGTTGAGGAGGATACAACAAAATTCAGGGAAGGTGTATGAATTGAGTCAAGACAATGCACAACTGTCGTCAGAGAATGGTGTCCTGAGGAAACGACTTGAAATAGAGAGAAAACGTAACTGGAGAGAGAGTCAGAGCAAGGAAGGGTCCCTTCATATCACACAGGGAGAAGAAAGGAGGTCCCCTTCATCGAAGGAGCAGTCACCACGGGTACCGTCACCTCAGAAGAGCCCAGTTGCAGCTGGTAGCTCCAGTCCTGCTAAATAAGTAGTGAATGGGTGCTGTTTTAACTAGCTTATTTGTGCCCCCTGTAACACTGCCACCCGAGTGATGTTAACTGATATTCCATTCATTTGTCACAAGGGGAAGGGATCAGACAGAGAGAGTTGCAATTGGAAAGAGGCATGCATGCATGCATGTCTGAAATGTTAATTATATTGAATTCTTGAGGAATCTCTTTTCATGCTGCCCCTTCCCCTACTGTGTAACATACCTGTTTGTGATGTATTTTTAAGTGCTCACCGCATCTTAAACGTGAACTATCCAGCCACATCACTGTATTGTTGTTTAGAGTCGTTGCACTGGTAATGAAAATGTCATGACAAAAAATTTTAAGAAAATGTTATTTGAATGTGTAAAGTGTCAATCTGTGAATAATTATAATTATAATAATAGTAATAATGCTGTAATTACAAAGAGAGAGGCATTGAAAAAATTGTCCACTGCTGATTCTAAAACCGACTGAAACAATCGTGTGTTGCAAGACAGACTCTTTGTTGTGATAATTGTAACTCATTGTGAACAAAGGACAAACTGTGTTAGGAAAAATTGCATGTACAGAATGTATGTTTGCCCTTGGTGTACAAAAGTTATTATCATGCAAAACAGCAACACTACTATTACTGCAGCACTCTCAAATGATAAGTGCTCTACCTGCATTCATTATTTAAAGTGCACAAATTGAATGGGAACGAGATTTTTGGTTGCGAGATAGCGATAAGTAAGAAGTGTGTAAGTAGAAAACCTAGTTTTCGGCTGTTACTAGTTTTTCTCCCATTATTATGCTGCATTCTTGTTTTTTTCTTCATTTTTTTTTCTTTTTTCTCATTTTGGATTTTAGAAAATGCATTTGTACAAACAAAATCTTTACTTTTTAATTTTTTTTTTTTTTTTTGGTTCAGAGCAAGTTTGCATGTGTTCTTTATGTATGATATAAAGAAGAAAAATGTTTATGAAATAATTGTTTGTCTTGCTGAAAGCATATATTGAGACTTCTTCCCATTTAAAATGAAAACATGTTTTAAAGAAACTCATTAAGAATAAACCAATTGAGAGTTAGATGTATGGTGATTTAAAACAGAGTGAAAGCAAACTATTTGCCAGGAAGTAATTATTGTTTTTTTTTGGTTTTTTGTTTTTTGGTTTTACTTGATAATTATGTATGTATTTACACTTCAGGATCAGCATTTTGTCTACAAAGTGGCATATGGTCGGCATAGGTGAAGTTGACCATGGTATTTGGCTTAATTACACCAGCTTTGTATTTTCAAGACGGGTATTGTATAAATGTTTACCATGTTTTCCACAGAACAGTAAAAATGTCCTTTTTTAAGCATTTCTTAAGAAAAAAAAACTTTTTGTCTTTAAATGAAATTATTTCAAGTTATTTTGCAGAAGATTACATCTCACGGGCTGTGGATTAGAGGGGATTTTTTCGTACGTTTCACTGAAGGCACTCTCTTTTCTCAGAACTTAAGCAGTAAGGGGTTATTGAGTTTTTACGCACAGGGCGTTGTCCCTCAGATATGCATATTGACTTTAAATCCTAGATCCATGTTCCTCATGGTTTGAGTTGTTACAAATGCAAACAGTGTTTTCCTTATGTTGATTGTGCATACTATGGTCAACCATTTGACCATCACTGGACACTAGCCAGCATCGCAATACCAGGTTTTTCATCTTTGGTTAGTGCCCTTCACTTGATAGCCAGTAAGGATATTCTTAGCTATCAGAATGCAAGGTATATTAGGGGACCATCTAATAGGGACAGGGTGGCATAACCTCCAAGTAAGAGATTATAGACATGACAGAGTTTGTATTAAGCTTGAAAATTTGAGATTGGATGGGTCCGAAGAATTGTGTTCCAGCGGTCTTGTGGTAAGTAGTTCTTAAGATGAACTACTTAACCCTGGGAAAAGTCATTCTGCTAAGGTTAACTATGAAAAGGTATCTTTTACATTTTATTCTTTTAGTCCTGGTGTAGCTTTTGAGGAATCTAAAGCTTGGTCTCTGCAGAAAACCACCTACACTTTTTAAGTTACTGGTGCCATGCCATGGCTCCTTGTGATGAAGTGTCTCACTTTCTTGTTGAGCTATTCAATTGCCTATATTTTTATACTGACTGTGGTTGTTTTAATAAGGTGCCAAAATATATTGCTCAGGTAAATAAAGGAAAAAATGTTTTGATTTTGATGTTGGAAAGTGGAAGTCATTTTTTTAAGACATTGAGGTTCTGCAAATGATTTAGAATATACAATGTTGCATTTGGTATGCTTTTTAATGGTGAACACTTAAGTTGTAAATGTGTGTATCTGTTTAGTTGGTTGCAATGTCTAACACTACCCACCAATTAGAAACAGTGCCATCATTCTCAAGAGTTGGTACTGTGGATGTAAGGGGAAAGGAAAACGGTAATTGCTCCCATAGTCAAAAAGAGTTCTTTGCGCAGCATGATCTGAACTGAAATTCCCACTGCCAGGATGAATAATTTTCAGCATTTTTCATCGCTTATAGTTTCAGGTTTAAAAATCCAAAATAGCTGCCAAGATGTTTTATTCGACACTTTATGGTGTCATACCAAGAGCTAGAGATGGATTTTTGTGTGTACATTAACAGTGCTGTATTGTAAATGCTCCGGCTTCTAGCCTCGGTTTCTTGTTCTTCATAGTTTTATCACATTTAATCTCAGGGTCAAGTTAAGACATTTCTTTAACATTGATGAATCAGTATTGTGCCTGTGGAAACATACAGATGGAAATCCTCAGACCACTGCTTTGTTATTTGTGAAAGCAAAAGTGTCTGTTGTATTATGTAGGTGGTGTGTTCATGTGTTTGTGTGTGTTTTTTTGGAAAAAATGAGATTTTTGGGGAGAGTATGGCAACTGTTGCATTAAATCTGTTGTTACAATTGGAAACAATTGTGTACAATGTGGTAACGATAGCCTTCTTGAATAAAGCTCGTTTCATTGTGGGTAAATCATGTGTGGGTTTGGAAAATAGGAAGGTGTGGCTGTAAGATAACAGTCATGTAAAAGCAGTCGGCTTTGGCGGTACAAAAAGTTAAATAAGAATGAAGCCATTTATAAGGTGTGTAAGTGAAATTGGGAAAGAGGCTCAATCGGTATGCATCAAGGTCAACATGTTGTAAAAAAGTTGTTACGAGGAGAAATTCCTTGTTTTCAAGAAATATCCTTCCGGAAAAAATAACAGTAATCAAAATTAAGATAATTGACATGAAAAAAGATGATACTTTTCTTGAAAGGTGATATTGATGGAAGAAGACCGCCATGATTGTATGAAAGATAGCTACTGCCTGCTGCCATAGGTATAGTCTAGACAGGGAATCATAGTTACACACCTGCAATTTCCAGCTAATATTCTGCAGCCTTTTTTTGATTTATTTTTATGGTTTTTGGAGGAGTGGTTAGGAGATAAACTTGGGTACTGTTGACATGGGTACAGAAGGGACCTTCATTGTGTAACAGAGTTGAAAAAAGACTGTAGAGAAAGATAGACAACCTAAAGAGTTGCTCATAGAAAATTCTTATGCAGATACACACCCAGCTGGCTAGACTTACGTAGCACAAACTTGGCATCATAGGAAAAAGCATTAATTATTCATGACGGCTTGTCACTTCCACCACTAACAATCCCTGTCCCATTGCTGAATATATATGTGTCACTGTCTTTTTAAATTGGCAATAATTTGTCAAAGAACTCTTGTCTCTTCTGATTTTGATGAGAAAAATACAAGAAATATTCAATTATCACAAGATGGATCTTAAAAGTATTTGGCAGCAAATGCAAAAGAGGACACTCAAGCTTGAGTCTTGTTTTTGTTTCATGTTTGATCAATATCTGGCTCAGAGATCAGATTGTACACATCTGTGTGACACAGACCTTTATTTTGTTCTTTTTATTATCATTTCATGTATGTATATCACCAAAACATCTATTGGAAAATTCTCTATTGGCAAGTCTATCCCTAAAAAGCATGGTATAAATAAAAAGAAAAATCCATGGTCAAACTATATTTGTTGTTGCCGTTATTTACTGACGCATTTGAGTCATCAAAATGCTGATTTGATTTGTTGGACATGGTTAAACTCGTTAATATTACATCCAAGTGAAGATTGGGTCGGTCTCATCATTGATTTACCTGAACCTTATAGTTTACTCGTCACAGTGGCATATCCAAGGGGGAGGGACAGGTGCCCCCCCCCCCATTGGCCACCATGCGTGAAAAAAAAGTCGAGGCAAAAATAAGAAAATGCTTCAAAATGTGTCAAAATAGCACCATTTTGCATCACAGCCCTCTTCCAAAAGCAAAGATTGTCATAAGGAAGGGGAGGGGAGCTCCTCCTCTTAGACCCCCCCCCCAGGAGAGGGATCAATCGAACCTTGCACTCCCTCTATTAAAAATTCCTGGATACGCCCCTGCATCAGAAGACAAGATTTGGCCTCGGAAATCTTTTTTTCACCCATTTTGACATTTCACAGCCATTCAATTCAACTTGTAATGTGTGTAACAATATTGTTTCACATGCCTTGGACAGGAAATCCTCAACAACAAAATGTTGGTTATTCTCATAGGCCTCAATTTTCTTTGTAGGCCGCAATATTATCCGTAGGCGCTGTTTCAAAGCGAACGTTGCTAAGAAGGCAAATGGAAACCTCTGCTACTACGGGCGTTCTTCCATGTGTTGGAAGAAACAAGACAGCTCACCCAGTAACTGAGGTGTGGCAATAAACACACGAGGCTGAAGTTAATTACACATATGTTACAAAACTTGTCACCAAAAATAACGACCTGGCTGTTAATCGTCACACATGATCTGTATCTTTCAACTAAGTATCTCATTTTCTCCAGAACTCTCCTTACGTAATTCGGGCAATGCAAATGTGGGTTAGTTAGATGAGGTTTTACGGCTCAGTTTCTAACCAATTGGTTTAAGTCGGGACGGCCACGGCCTTTTTTCCAGTTGTGGCTCACTGGCTTGCTTTCCCTACTCCATTGCTTATGCAAATGTGGGTGAAAGTCAGTCTTTATGCCTTGGTCAATTGGAGTAGGTTTGTGGAGCAATCGATACGCTAGTATAAAAATTCCGACAGTTTGGATCAAAGTTAAATATTCGGTTAGAACATTGACCCCTAACGAAGTGATGACCCCATTTCACGCCTATTGTGGATACTCTGCGTCGGATCCGTGGAAGATCACTAACAGAATTCCATTTCATATCCCCTCTCCTAATTTTCGCAAACTGTCAACTTTTCTCACTCGTTGATACGAGTGCCGATAACTTCATTGTCCAGATAAGAACTGTAAGGCATTCAGCACCCGGGCAATCGCACGTAAGGGTTTTTTTTCGATGTGTGTGTGGGGGGGGGGGGAGTGGGGGCCCTTTGGGCCGCATTCTTGTGGACTCTTACTTGTATGAGTGCTTCTTCGAGACAAATTGAATGATCTTTCTCCAAACCCTGAATTCACTCCTGAGGATGGCAAGGTAGTTTGTGTTTGGGAGGCAAGAGCGTGTAAATTTTCCGACAGAACTAAAAAGTTCATGGACGAGTGAAACAGTTTTATGCAATTAAAGAGGGCGCGCTAGCAGATTAACTTTGGGGAAGAGAATGCATGCTGTGAAAGCAAGTACACTGGAAACTGCCGAGTGTGTTTCCATCAAAAGCCACTGACTAAACACTATTTCAATGGGGGAAATTCCAAATATAATGTTCGTGGGTTTTGGCCGGTGGATAAATGTGTTCACAGTAATGGCCATGAAACGAATGAAAAGTAGGGCTCGTTTAATAGGTAGTCAACAAGTTACGGGGTCCCGATATGTTACAACGTTCCACCTTAAAGGACTGAACGTCGCTTGATAAGTTGTGGTGCCGCAAAGCAGCGCTCCCTTGTAGGCGTTGGGGCTAGGGGCCCACTTTAGAGCCCCGACTGGGGTCCAGGGACAACACTCCACTGGAGGTGCAAGGAACGAAGCCCTCGAAGGACTTGAGATACTTACAGTTTGTGACCATTGGAATGAAGCATTTATCTGTCTCCACATGGTATTGGATGCGCACTAAACAGACCACAAAATTTAGAATCAATTTTACCATATTTTGGAAGCTTTGCTCGCACTAACGAATTAATGATTCGAGAGAGGGGGTGTGAAGTCGATGGATCATGTTAAGGTATGCAGTAGGCTTTAAAAATAAATCCACTCGTGCTGCCCAGTAATAATGATTAATGTTGAGACAACTACGTCCCAGGTACTTATACCACTGAGGGGAAGCCTTCACATTAAAACATTGAAGGTACGTGCATCTACGGCTGTGGATCGAGGCTAAACAAGTAAATTCGGAAAAAAGAAACCTTGGATGAATTATGATTAATTGGGTTTGGGGTATCTAAATAAATATAATTGTGGCAAATACATTTTCTGGATTTTCTTCATCAATAAATGCAAAAGGGGTGGCAAGTGCCCGCTGAGACGACCCCGAAGCGTGCTGAAAATTCTAGTATAAAGCATTTATAAAAATGTGCAAGTACTTATACTCCTTCCGGAGTTCCCCAGTTTATGATCAATGGTGTGGTGCTTGGTTCCTCCTCAGCGAGTATGTAGGAGATCAAAGTTCCGCTTACAAATTTTAAGGCACCGTTTATTAAATAAATGGACGTTTGCCTATGAGAGCATGGAAGTACCGAGTTGGCGCTTCCATGATGAGAGTGAAGTTGTTTAATTATCCTCTCATTGCTTGGATACTCGTTGAAAAGGCAACGAAAATCTCAATAATTACAGACTTCGAACATAAAAATCTGACCAAATCTAATCGATGTGGGAATTTTTATTGAACAGTTGAGCGGAGAGGACTCAATGACGGCTGCAGTAGTCCCAAAGCTGTTGACAGTAGATGGTGAAACGATAACTGTGGACTGTATCTCCCAATAAGGCAGTGCGTCTCATCGGTCACAAAAGTAGATGAGCGCGAAGCGCGCCGCAAAATTGCAGTATTGAGAACATTTTGTGCAATTTTAGTTCTATGATTGAATTATAAAGTGACAGTAAGTCCTCGTGTCTATATGGATATATAAACGGTATGTTTGTGCATTTTTAATACCCACAATCTTGGGGGGCACACGGGGAACTTTTTTTAGTCCCCATGGCCGTGCCATTGGCCTGAACGTAGTGTTCACCTTCAAAAATGAAATTATTATGTGATAGAATG
>WURT03023539.1:0-10924 GCA_009936505.3 Holothuria glaberrima | reverse complement strand
AGAGTCGTCTACTAGAGTCATCTGCTACAGTTATCTTCCAGTGTCACCTGCTAGAGTCGTCTGCTAGTCACCTTCTAGAGTCATCTGCTAGAGTTGTCTGCTAGAGTAATCTGCTAGAGTCGTTGCATGCTAAACTTTTATTTTCTGAGCAGTACTGTTGTCTTAAACTTTCTGTTATCAAAACTGCCTTGGGGTAAACTTGGGAATACATTCACAGTAATCGGTATTGTGGTCATTTTTTGTCCAAATGGAACATGTTGGAGAACACAAGAATGACATTCAATTTTTAAGGGTAAATGTTACTGACAATGTTCATCTGCAGTATCAAAATACTTTTTTTCAGTGCTTCTCCTGATGGCCAAAAGTCAATATGCCACAACAATATCTCAAGAAATGCAAAACAAAACACTGGCATACACAAACACAACATGTAGCTTTGCACAATATCACAAGAAGAATCATCATGCATTTGTTCATAAAATAGTAGCCTCAGACCTCTTTAATCGCATCTTAATATGAAGAAATGTTGACAAGCATACTGTTTATGACCAAAGTACAATAATTTGATAGCCTGGAGAAAAGCTATCATAATACATTCACCCTTTGTGCCAATGGTTTACCCAAGTGTGGGTGAGAAATGATGGTGCAAATCTACTCCACACCATAGAAAGGGAACAACACTGGGAGCAAACTGGCCCACCTAGGAACCAGGAAATTACCTGAGGGACCTACTTATATGAAGACAGACCCATTTGTGGGATATTGAGGGTGCCTCAGGACGAAAATTCCCAGTGACAATTTTTATTCACATCTACCCCCCCCCCCACCAAAAAAAAAACATTGACTGGCACCTCTACATATCACCCACCATAACCAATGGACTGTCTATCCTTTGTTGGTGTTTTTTTACTTGTGTAACAGTCCTTCACAGAAGGTAATACCTTTGCTCTAAAATGTTTCTGTGTCCCTTAGGTGCACCCTTTTCATGAGAGATATGAACTTCATACACCCTCACCAACAAAAAGAGGGTGCTGTCACTTCATTAGACAATTTGAACTTAATTAAAATGAATAATAAATGTATGAAAACAAATCATAAAACTTGCAAAAAAAGGAATATAATTGTAAATGGTGGTTGTTTTCCATATTATTGGATTCTAAAATTATTTTTCAAGCAACTCAAACAAAGCTTGGAAACTGTTAAACAAAACATTGGGTAGCTTGCTTGTCATCACTATTTCACTTACAATGTCTGGGGCATGGGGACATATTCTTGACATGGAACAACACAATTTTATGGTGCAAAATTCATTAAAAATATAATGGCAACTGTGTAAGTCAATACGATGTTTCACCATGCTGATAAACTACCTCAATGAATAATGCTGAAATGTCGCCCCCATATTAATAATGAGTATAGCATGCTTTGCCCACATCAGCCTGATATAGATTATAGAAGGAACCATAACATGGGGGAATGAATCGGACGGTAACCTTTCTTGAAATGGTCCCCAACTCCCTTCTCTTTCCCCACCCCTACCCCTACCCTGCCAGACAGCAATGTCACTATAAACAATAAATGCCTTGTGAAAGTTTGCAATGGAAAGTGAGTGGCAAATACATGAACCAATCAAGTAACAAATTCATGAAATAAATTTTAAGGAGATTGTTTTGTAGGGAAAAAAAAAATTTCCCAGTACTTTTCCAATTTCTAGCTTTCCCTTCCATAACAGTATCTACCAAATAAACATTACCATATGGGGGCATGTATTGACTTGTGTCTTACTGTTCCACTGAATAAGTTGTAAGAGTATTAAGGGCAAATTATTCAGGTTTTGATACGTTAGAATGCTTTTTAAAATTGGAAATGGAATGCAAACTGTACACTGTTTTCAGGCAACATTTTGTAACCAAATGAACCATTCAAATGTATGAACATAAAACAAGCATGCAATAGATATTACAGTACAGTCCTCTAGAAAGGTTAGTAACATGAGCAGTGCTTTAATAATTAAATGTTCAAACCCAATACAACCATGCATCAACAAGTTGA
This sequence comes from Holothuria glaberrima, assembly GCA_009936505.3. NCBI lineage: Eukaryota > Metazoa > Echinodermata > Holothuroidea > Aspidochirotida > Holothuriidae > Holothuria > Holothuria glaberrima. The sequence goes on along the minus strand of WURT03023539.1, from coordinate 8,872 downwards.
AAAAACTTCATTTCAGTTTTTGAAGGGCCAAAGCAAACCAAACATGGTAGTCTGCTCAAACATACTTCTTAAATTTCAAACAATTTACTACAAAAGCTGTTTGAACATAACACGAGCAAAGGTTGATAAAATAAGGTGCAGCTATGCATGTTGCTTGTTATATGAGCAGTGCTTCCACAATAAGGTATTGCAATCCTATACAAACATGCAATAAGAAGGTGAAACAAAACCTCCTACATTGTACTTCTTGGGTATGGCTACACCTTCCCCTTTTGCCTGTAAGAAGTGGAATCAAAATGGAAGCGAGATACAATCAAGCAGATGATTTATGAGATGATATACTCACAAGATACGTCACATGAACAACGTAGTACTGCATGTCATACAAAGAAAGGGCATACAACTCATGAGCTGCTCCCCATCGATTTCTCTTTACACACACAATGCAACTACAAAAGTGGAGTGGGATATGCTTAAACTAAATCTAGATCATGGCGGACTCTATGTGTGTAACACTCAATGAGATCTCCTGGTACATGCAATGGATAGAAGTCTCTTATAATATTAATCTGCTACCACTGAGTTACATGCATTTTGTACACACATATAAATTTGTACAAGTTTGTTAAGTCTATACACATTCTTCATTCAAATTCTCAATTTCTATTCTCATACCTAGAAACACTCAAATATTGTTCAACTGCAATTTCAATTCAGTAGAGCATGTGTCTTGCATTTTTTCCATTTGATTATCTGTGAAGCACTTTCAAGCATTTGACTAAGTGCTACGTAAGTGCCAGACATAATTATCTGCACTACTGCTAAAAAATTTTTTTTTTATAGAGCAATCTTATTTTTTACTCATTTAAGTTTATTTATTTTTTGGTAGGTGGGTGTGACAGGATGTTCTTGCCTTTGTGCACAAACTGCTTGTGCTTATTTCAGCCATCTGTTACGAAAGCAAACACCCACCCCCTCCCCCCCCCCCCAAAAAAAACCCCACTACTCTGGCAATAAATAAGTTGCCCTTTCTTAGTTGTCACTAATTTACACATTAGGGAAAGGAATGCTGGAACAAAAACGTTCTTTTTTCAAACCATCACTTCTTTGGACTACACTGTTATATCTTATTTGCCAAACAATCCTTAGGTCAGTTAAATAGCATCTGGCAACAGTGCATGGAACAATACTCACAGCTAACTGCTTTCTTTCCTGATGAGAAAAGTGGGAACAATGGAGCCAGAGAAGGGCGGAAGAAGAGATGGCATGCAATCAAATCGATGACAGGTTGAAGACAATAGACGGAGACAGGCAAAAAGATGGGTTAGAACCATAGAAAAAGATGAAGTAGACTCGTCTACAAAACACAGTTATCACTTTGAGACATGTCAGTGAAAATATTATGCACGGTGAACTGTAAAAAGCACATGCAGCCACCACAATATGAACCAGCAAACTCCCTCCCAACCCACCTCCTGATTCCCTGCCCTCTTCTCACCCCCTTGCTATCCTCTTCCCTTCTCTTCCCATCATGCTAGTTCACATCAAGATGTTTTTCGAATGAGACAATATTTTGTTACTGAATTCTTAATTCATGCATAAAAACTCCCTTTTTAACTTTTCATATGCAATAAATAATCAAAAACCATAAATGATGCTTGAAACAACAACAGACAAGATTTAAAAGATTTGGGCTAATGTATCAAAACAAGGCTGGGGTGACTGCTTATGCTATTTGAAGTGTCAAAAATGGACATACAAAGAGACAGACAGACACACACACATACACACACAAGTGATAGGTGCTGCAACAATTGCTAAACGTGTAGATTTTTTCACATGAAGTTGAGCACAAGACAATCTAAGTCTTGTTTGGAACCTGGTAGCTTTATTCAAAAAACATTTGGGGCAAGATCCTTTGCTTACTTCGCACCCAATCTCTGGAATTCATTGCCTAATGATATTAGAAATGCTCTAACTGCTACCACTTTTAAATCACTTCTTAAAACCTACCTTTTTAGGAAATGAGTTCAAATTTAATGACCACTTTTTTAGAATCGTGTTTTCCTTATTTGAATTGTTTAGTGTTTTATTTTTGATTATCACTTTTATCTATTGTATTTTATGCATTTTCTATCGTTTTAGACTTTTACGTGTAAGTGTTTCACCTTACTTCTTTTGCTTTATTCTCTTCTGTTCAGTGCTTTGAGGTCTTTTTTGATGTAAAGCACTACAGAAAAATAATTTATTATTATTATTATTACTAAGAACTACAGTGTACAAAACAATGCTTTTTCTGCTCTGAGAAGCAGTCCTACAAATTCTGTCTTCAGCCTTAAAAGCCTCACAAGTGTCACCATATCAATTTTGTGTGACTCTAACTTGATGCTGCATGGCAAATATAGCACACTTTGGGAGAAATGGTTTAGCTTGTTACTAAGGACACACACAAGTTAATGTAGCATCTCCTTCATAGTATACACTCCCCCCCCTTTCCCCAGCCACAAGGACAGACGAAAAATTGGCCCATCAACAAGAGAGAATCCCTATTGAGCATCTTAAATAATTTGTACAAGTCACAGAAAAATACTGCTCTTCAAGTTAACTCCAGAATGAAAAAATGCCTTTGGGTTATGATGTCAAAATTTTGAAGCACACCAAATTAGTTCAGGTACTGTCCTATCTTTGCATAAGCTCTGCAGAAGAAAAAGCTGAATTAACTCAAGTTTACTAAATGACACTGACACAGCACCTGTGTTGTAAGTCTGAGATTAATAGAAATCTTTGTACTTATAGCTCGGTTTTTAAGAGTTACAGATTTGCATTAAGCCCAGCCCACTCATTAATATTTGCATAACATTTACAAGCACTCACAAAGGCGCAACCTTCCTAAAACCTGATGAAAGCTTCTTGACTTCCTCGTCAGCTGGGAGAATAGTCAGGTTTCCATAAATTCTGTGTTCATTGTGATCCTTGTATACTAAGATAAATAAAATTTTCTATGACTTAGAGAATGTTACCATTCAAATAAGGCAAACTATGTTTTAGTCACAACCTTGCAAAAGCCACCTTTTCAAAGCCCACCATAACCTGACCAGACTACAAACGGTAGTACCACATGCAGAACCTTCATCGCCAAACATGCATGTTACTAGACAAAGAAAAGTCTGCTAGTTTGTCTTAGCCGTTTAATAATCATCCATGGCTTGCTAAAATCAACCTGTTGGAAGCCTCATCTCCAATTGAAGAATAACAGTTAACAAGCAAAGGCAGAAATAGAGGGATGCTTTGTGTGTGAACAAAGTTTTCCACAAAGTGAAACTTTTCTAAAGAAATTTAAGCACTACAAAAGTACAAAAACTATGGAGAAGAAAACATTGTATTATGACTTGGGGAACATGGACATTAAAATGATTGTTCAAGAAGGGTAAGTTGTGCAAAAATGGCTGTCTGATAATTGGGGGCACCTACCTCGAATTCCTTCTCCTTTGTCTTGCAAGAAATGAAGCCTGTACTGCCAACAGCATCTAGGGAGAATTTATCCGACCACTGTGACTCACCACACTTGACTTGAATCTTAAAAATAAAGAAAACGCAGGTGAATTGTTGATTTTGAAACAAGTAACCAACAAAAGATAACAGAATCAGTCCAAGGAAGAAGTAGAAACTCAGTTGAATGATAAACCTTGCAGTGCCTAAGGTGATCCTGTCAAGATGCTAATAGCAGACTTAAATAATTACTACACCATGGGGTTAGTTAGTTAGATGAGTTTTTAGGGCTCAGTTTCTAACCAATCGGTTTAATTTGGGCTGGCCACTGCCTTTTCTCCAGTTGTGGTTCACTGGCTTGTTTCCCCTACTTCATTGTTTTATGCTGAGCTTCAAGCATAATGGCAGCAGGTTCCATTTTTGAAGTCTTTGGCATGACCCGGCCAGGATTCGAACCCCCGACCTTCCAGCTGCAAGATGGATGCTCTAACCACTTGACCATGCAACTGGGAATATAAACAATGGGCTAACGTACTGTAGGCGCTTGTTCAGTATTGTTTTTCTCCCAGTTCCCATGCTTCTTTTGTATGCATGATGTAATGATTAAAGTCTGCTATTTTTCAGCATTACAGGTCATGAAATTAAGAAGGTAAATATCTCAGATGACAGTGTGGTTAAAATAGTAGACAATTTGACAAATGCATTAGGGCAACAGTCTAAACAAATGGAGTTGCAGATAATTCTTGTTTTTGTTTTTTTTTTTTTTTGGTGAGGGAGGGGGGGGGTTGGAGACTCTAGAACAGTGGAAAATGCAATATGGGCTGTGGTGTAGTTGACACTTGGTGCTAGAAGCTACCATCTAAAACATTTTCTAGACTTCTGAGTTAGGGCTGTGGTTCTCAAACCATGGGCCATAATGCAAATTTAGGTTGTGTGGAAATTTTGAGGTGTTTGCCACATTTTGTGTCCAATATGTGCAGTCCCTTACCTTAAGTTTGAACTCATAGTACTTCAAAGGTCATAGGATCTACTAAATCTGAGTCACCATCAATAGCCTCTTAAAGATGGACCTTGGTGTAAACGAGATTAAGAAGCACTGGGTTACAGCTTTAAATGGTACCTCTAAACCTCACTTCTGGCAACTGAATATAAGCGCACCAGTAGACATACAGTTTATGTAGTAATTTATTGTTAACATAAATTACCACAATAACCATATCTTGTTGTAAGCATTATTTGACCCAATAACTTAACATTAGAAGCTCACATATAAATTGTTACAAAATAAAATATAGTAAGGCAAATCAGACCTTGTTTTTGCCAGGAGCAATGCTCTTAGAGGTAGGGTATGAGAACATAATAGGTTCCTGTTTATCTGCAGGATGTTCGATAATCTCCTCATTGATGCCCTGCAAAAAATAAAGAGAAAACATTTGAAACAGAAGGAATTTAACTATTTTTTGAAATGAAATACCTGCTTGCACATGCACAACTTACGTTACACATTTGATAACACCGTAAGTTATAAGGGGATGTTCTAGAGATGTCATGATATAGTGCATTTTCATAAATTAGATACATTTGTAATTGTTTGACTACAAAAGGTTGGCAATAAGGCAATGATCCACTCCTTCCTTGTATGTGATGTACACTTTAAACATTTTAGAGCTCTCACTACATTTTCTCACTGTGGTATACTTTACAGTCAATGAGAATGTACGCCATGGCAAGGCCAGTGAACTAGTTGTTTTTGCTACACTTCTTGCACCCAATGACAGTAACCATGAAACACAATACCTCCTTCCTCTTCCCTTTTCATTTTTATCAAACCAAATTATTTGAAGACAAGAGGGGTTGCACAAGAAGAGCCCTCTTTCCCTTATTTTTCTCACATATTAATAATGTGTGGATTACAGGTGAATACAGGTTAAAGTAACTAGAAAAAAAGTCACAATATACCTTCCCTTCTCCCACTTATCCACTCAGTCCCCCCCTCCCATCTTGTCACACTTTCCATTAACTATCACCAAGGTAGAGTCTTTATCATTTTCATAAGCCAGTGCAGGTGAAGATTATAATGAAACTTCCTGAAAATTCACTCTCCCCACTTCAGCCCCTCCCCTTCACTGCTCCCTGAAATTCTCATCAATTAAGCACCTTATATGAAAGGGGTAGTCCTGTCTTGTTGATAAGCCAGTAAGGGGTAAATATGGCCATGTCCTGGAAACCTTGCTTGTAGTTCACCCAGACACCGACTTCCATCCACTTGCCTCCGTCTCCCCTAAAGCCCCACTGGGAGTACTCCTTCAGGGTGGTACGTAGTGTCATCTCACCCTTCCACTCCATTCCATTGTAGTCAGGGATCTGTAAAATATAGAAAAAATACTCCACTTCTGGACAAACTCAAGGAATACATAAATGGAATATATCAGCTTACAAGAATTAAACCTAACAATCTCTCCCCACATACACACACCACTTCCCCCTTCCAAGTCCTTTGACCTAATGAAAAGTAATCTTTAATGACTAATATGGCATGTCCTTGTCCAATCAAATGACAGCAAAAGCAAGCATGGCATTGCATACCAACCAAACATGAGAAAATGGTTAGTTTGAGAGAATAAGCCCTGGTCAGTCCCTCACATCCCCCCTTCCTTCATCACCCACACCTTAAGCCTACCACTATTATCTGATCTCTCAGCCTACACTCAAAGTACGTAACATAGATGTACCAGTCCTACACTACCTAATATAGGGAACAGGTCATTCTGAAAGGATCAGATTCAAGCAGCCTTCATGACCCCCTCACTGCTTCCCCCTCCCCCACACCTATTTCATAATCAACCCTGATCCAGCTCTTCTGGTACAATAATTGCACTTTTACTTTAAAATGAAGATGTTTATTTTTATTCTCACCCTCATAAACATCATGGTTTTGCCAATCTCTACATGCCTCATCTCAGTGCTCTCGGTGCTCTTAATCTCCACCTCCTCCTCTGTTCCCTGTGAAAGACAGGTAGGATCAAACTTCATCACAACACCTTGGGTTACAAATAATCAACGTAAAACAAAATGCCTTTGTTTTAAGGGATGAAAATTTGTGTCACATGCAAGCTCTCTACAAAAGAATACACCCAACTTTATGTCTGTGCTGTTAGCTTAGATCGACCTTTTAATGCACCTGAGAATGTTTAGTGGGGTAAAGACAACAAGGTAAAGCCTCTTGATAAAAAGTAATCTCTTTATTGGGCTACCATATCTTCCAATAGTGCTGCAGAGGGATATGCATATTACTTAAATATTGAAGTTCTTTTGTTAGGGCAGTCACTAGTTCTGTGAGTTACCCTTCAAATAAACTTGAAGTACTGAGGAATTGGGTGAAGGTGACTCAAGAGTAAATAAGGAACCTTCCAAATTAGACATGTGATCCAGGGTTTACTTGTTGAATTACTGGCCAGTCCATTACAGGATGTCCTTAGGTGAGGCAGTTTTTATACCTAATTTGCTTCCATAAACTTAAGTATTAAATTGGGATTCGTGGTGGTAACTCATTTATTTCATGACAGGTTTGCAAAAGCGATGTACCATAGAGGATTACCTATCCTCAGGTAAAATTGATGAGCAGTTATGTGTGATACACCTTGAATTAGCTACTACTTATACACTGGTACCTTGTTAATGCAAGCTGTAACTATTGTAAGTCAGGAAATAACACAATACCTGAAGAGTGTAATACACAGGCACTGAAAGCAGGTTCTTCAACGTGACAACAGGGTAGAGATGAATGTCATACTTCGGTGCCTCCTGTGAGGAACCCTTTACATACCTCATCGTTTTGGTCTCACACAGGGTCTGTACAAATCAGGTAAAAAAAGTAATGCATTTATTCATCACAGAATCTAACAGGATTTTACTTTGCTCAATGCCATAATGACACATGTATGCTTTTTAAACCAATCCTTAGAATACACAAATCTGTTTCCAAAAACATTCCATTTTTATGTTTTGCAAGATACTTACACTAAAAAAGAATGGTGTGTGTCCTTCCTCTTTCTTGGGACATTTGAAAGTGCAGCTCTTCTTGCCTTCCTTCGTCTGATCCCTCAGAGCCCTCCATTGGACAGCTTGATCACACATGTGATACCTGGAGAAATATTGAAATAAATGAACATTTTGAGAGCAATGGTAATGGCTGTTTGGCTGGTGCCCCTCCTCCCCAAGGCTGGCAAAGTTGACCTTACGGAACATGTGACAATGCTACAATAAACATCGTAACTTCAGTGTTAGACTGAAAAATTTGAAACAAACATATAGTAAAAATTAAAGTATAATGTAATGAAAAGCAGGCATATTATGGCGAGGGGATACAAGACAAAACATTCAAATCTTTTTATTTGATGATACTAATGGAGAGGGGAACCTTCAAAATTTACCACATGTTAGAAGCACCAGGGAACATAATTCAGAAAGGAAGCCAACTTTAAGGCAGTCCAATTTTTTTTGAAATACAAGTACATTGAACAAATTGGACTCACCCATCATCTGCTGGGCCCACCAACAGGTCTGCTGTGTGGGCCACTTCTAATGGGACCACAAAATCTGAATCAGCTGGGAGGTCTCCAACTTTCTCCACCCAGTTAGAGGCTTTGGTGAATACTTGAAGAGGGCAACTAAAATGGTTGATTATCTAATATTTGGAAATAAAAACAAAATGTAATTATCAAAAAATATTTTCTTTCTTAAGTGATGTTAAAGGGGCATTACCTGTTTAAGAAAAGGGAAATACATAACACAGCCTTGTCCGAAGTGTTGGACTAACGTTTAAGCAGTCCATCCGAATAATGAAGATAAATAAAGATCCCTCACATAAGTATTTCTTCCAAATATTGTTTGAATTATTACAAAATAACCACAAAAACTATGAAAATCGATAATGCTTGCACTGCCATCTTTATTCCATTCAATTCCACTCCTGGTCGAACAAACCAATCGAAGCGTTCTGATATATGAATATGCAAAAGGCAGCACAACGGAAGGTGTCGACCTATATGCCTGCGAACGATCACTGAACACATGATATCCATGCAATAGCTAGCCTTACTATGTTCCTTTTTACTTATTTTTCACATGATTCTGAATGTAGGCTTAAAGAAAATACTAGCATTTTTAAGTCTCATTAACCCACGAAACTGGCCATCGATATAATATGTGAGTATTACTTCCGAGGAATAACACTGAACAATTCTTGAATCATTCAAATCCTCGATGGTCAACGGTATCATCTCGGAGTGTGACATCCGAGATGTTTTCCCTCCGTCCCAAGGTCAAGCTTTCCCTGTTACCTTTCCCATGTGAAATGTACACACTGGCAGTTGCCTTGTTT
>WURT03023528.1:0-15689 GCA_009936505.3 Holothuria glaberrima | reverse complement strand
CCTTTTGAAGTAAAATTTGTGTTAAAAAATTACGTATTTTTAGGATCTAAAAAAAAAAAATTGGCATCCGTGAGGGGGAGGGCCATGGCCCAATGCCCCCCCCTGCGTACGCCAGTGGCCTCACCCGCTGAACGTGGCGGGTGGTTTGTCACGAACTGAGGGTTTGTACTTTACCACTTTGCAAATTATTTCTAAAAAAATGTCCAAAACACCCTCTGCTATTCAAGAAAAAATCTAGTTTTCAGACATATGACAAGAAAACTTTGATACGACACATATGGCAATTTCAACTTGACCTTTATTTGTTATAGCTAAGCTTAATAAATTCCCATCATTGTCATCAGCAGAATCACAAGCATTCAAGCATCTTTCAAGTGGGGGTTCGAGCTGAGTAATTCTCCCCCAAAATTCACGCAAGTTTGCCCGAAAAAGTATCCATTTTGTCCCCCAAAAAGCGAATTTCATCATAAATTGGAGACAGCCTTGATCAATTCTATTATTTTGTCACACATGATCTTGCAGTGAGGATCTAAGGAAATCATGTGACACTTGGCCAAATCTAGTCACTTCAAGCCAATGAGCTGCTTCCCTCTGAAATAACTGTGATATTTAATTGATAATTAATGTGACATTTGCAACTCTACTGTTACTCATCTTGTAGCATCATACAAAGTTACTGGTACTGAATGTAATGCAAAAGTAAATTGCTACCAAGATCAGTTTCAAAAGAATGAGTTTCTAGAAAATAACCTGTCTCATACAAGACAAACTATACCAAATTTCAGTATGTTTAACTCGGCCCTCTCAAACTTTAAAGTGCCTAGGATTCCCAGACTTATTTTGTAACTACACATACTGTCACCTGAGCAGATCATTAAAACTTCTCTTGTAACAAAAAGAATATAAAAGAACCTTGGTTACTCATTTATACCATGGTAGTTTAGTTGTGGTGCAATAGGCACTGACCCAAACCTCATAACAGTCATTTATATGTTAATTCCAAGAGAGTGTTAACACAAAATATTTTAATGCAGAGGATCTCTGTGGTTATGACATGTGTTGTGGTAACCCACCTGAGCTAAAAAAGGTGAGTTTGTCAAGCAATCTACATACTCCTACCTGAACTCTCAAATCACATGACCCCACAAGAGCCTCAATAGTTTAGTTTCTTAGCCAGCAGACATGGAGGTGTGCTTCAATACATTTCAAGCATTTTACAAATAATACTACCAATAACAAATGATATTACCTGTATTACACTGAATAAGTCAAGACCCAGGATTAAATTATTCATTCATCTACTCTGTCGATCCTTGATGGTATCTAAAACTCCACCCGTGATGGTATATAAAAGTCCACCGTGATGGTGCCTAGAAGTCCACCCGTGATGGTATCTAGAGGTCCACCCGTGATGGTATATAAAAGTCAACCCGTACATGAGAACCTCTTGCATTTTCATCCCTGTCTCTTAAATGCAGCCATTTCTTTTAGCATTTAAAACACATTCTGCCTTTCAAGCCCTCAAGCCTCCCTACATGCAGGAGTCACATATCTTTGCAATGAGCAAGTCAGTCAATCTTGTAATCCTGTTCTCAGACTTTTTTCCCGCCTCCTCGGTGGATAGTACCAATGATCTCTGTCAGATCTGAGTCACTGCTATCTGAATTGGAAGAATCATCACTACTATGTGCATAGAAACCAATTCCTGGGAGGATGCCAATACATTTAACACCATTCTGGGCTGTTTGGTTTGTGCCATCTTTGTCACCATCATTCCTCTCACCATGTAACCTATCTGGGAGAGATGTATCTGTGGTGGTTTCAGCCACCTCAGTGACATTTTGTGACAAATCAGATTTTTTGGTTGGGGATTCATCTTCACTGGACACTTGTCTGTGAAGGAGAAGTGATTACAACAGTGAAAAAAAAACACTTTAGTTACAGACATACCTGGCTTATAAGAATAATCTACCTCTAAAGGGGCTTTGCAATTACTCAAGGCTTCTTTTTAAAGGAACAACCCCAAGCCCACCTACCCCCCCCCAAAAAAAAACAGGCTAACTTAAGTAACTATGGTTTATTAGCTAACCTTTACTTTCAATCAAACTTTCATATTATAAACACTTGTTAGGTCCAGGGCAGCAACTACATGAGCTAACTAAAATGACAAAGAGAGTGGATTTTGGCTTCTGTTCAGTTTGTGTGTTGTTGATAGCAATCCTCTTTCATTTTTTTTTTCTTTTTTTATTAGTTCAGTGATTCAAACCAATTATCTGAACAGATGTTGCAATGAGATTACACAATACTAGATATAAAAGTTGGCATTGTTCTTTGAAAGTGTACTATGATGCTAGCACCAGTAAAAACCTTCACTTAAAAGACACCCACTTCACTAAGAGTAAAAAGTTATGATCTTCCACAAATAACTCCCTCACTTGTGTCAAATGTTGTTTATTATACCATTATCTCTCAAATCCATAAACTTCATTACTTTAACCCAAGAAAAGTTTCACAGGCTCTGCTATGAAGTAAAATTCAGCCTGTATGAAATCTGACAATCCTAAGCATAATGTTTAGTGGAAAGGCATGTATGGCAATAAAGCATTTCTTCACATCACATTAAGAGTGTAATTATTACATTAACAGATACAAAGTAATCTACATTCCACTTTTAGCCAGAATCACAATTAGCCAATGGTAAAAAGTACAATACCCCTTTGTAACTTGTAGTTTGGCTCAAAATGCAAGTTTTGTAAACAAATGATGCAGTTACATAAAAATTTTCCAGCATGTTTAGCAAACTGACCTCCGTTAAGTCTTCAATTTATAAAGGGTCTATAAGCATGTTTACCCGTTTTAATGAGGGCTCCAGACCCTCTCATATACTATTCACAATACATCCCATTAAAAAAATCAGACCCAAGCAACTACAGCTATGGAAATGTTACAATGCAGTGTATAAGTATGGGTAATATCACCCTACACTTTGACAACCGAAAGCATGTTCTTTTTTAGAGCTTTAGTCCTTAAAACAAGGACAAAAGCTCTAGAACTGATTTGGGAAAACAGTAAAATTCCACTCAAAACTTAATGCAATTAGGAAGTCCTAATGCAACTTAGCCACAGCATCTTTAGTTATTTTTTTCATAAAGAGGTGTTTCACTGATATCATGTGATTACATGTCTCTTTGGTTGTTGGCCATTTTGCCTGGCAAGCATCCATTGTGTCACAATAGTATCTATGGTCATGCCATGTGCGTGCTGTAATTGCACTTACTGTGCATGTGCTGTACCCAACACTGCAGGCCAATCCCAATCGCATGACATCGCATGAAATACCTCTATAGGGAACTCAGTCTCTATTTTTCGTACCTTTTTCTTTTAACAGCTCCAGCTAGAAGCGATGCCTGCCTGCTACCACCACCAGATGAAGTACTAGAGGATGACGTCCTTGTATGATCTGATTTTGGTCTAGATGTATCTGAAACTGAAACTACTCTGTTGTGATAGATAATTAACTAAGGAAACACAAGATGTCAGAATTTACATAATTGCAAAAGTCAACTGAATAAAGTGATGTGATGAAGACACTCAGAGTTCTGGGAATATGAATGTGTCCTCCCTTGTGATATGCATGTGTCCTCATGGGTTTGTTACTCTTATTTTTACAGCATGTTCCAAAGTCACATTCCCTTTTTGGAGAATTTCCTTTATTTCCTGACGTCTTGATCCTTAAAGATCTCTGACAATACTTTCCAATTTTACAAACGAGTTAGGTATAATTGAAAGAGTAACTTGAACTGGTGGCAACAATGTAACCTACAGAATGTACAACCCTTCAACATTCCATAAAGTTGTATAAATTTCTATTTCTAGTACACAGGACAAGAATATTGAAGTGACACTGATGAAAAGTGTTCAGTGTAAACAAAATGAATTCAAACTTTCCAGGTTTGAGACAATACTGGCATTTGTTGTGGTTGTTCAAACTGTTGTTTAATGGTCAAGTCAGCTTTATAATTGAATATACCAGGGTCTAAAACTTAAGGGAGACCCTGTCAAGTAGCCTATAGATGAACACTGGTAAGATGACCTACTCTTTATAATTTGAGTTAAGAGGGTTAAAAAAGGAGGTGTGTCCTAATTGCTCCTGATCCAGCTCCATGGACTAACTCTTTTAATTTGACAAGGGTGTTTCCCAATTTTTTGTCACTTTCCCAAACGATTGAAGGAGTGGCAGACCTACAATACAGTTTAGTCTAATTTAGGGCCAGGAATCCCCGGGGTCATGAAGGAGCCTTTCTCCCCAACACTGTCCAACAACTGCAGCAAGCTATGACTTGAATTGGAAGACATTTAACCCTTTAAAATCACCAATTTTGAGACATCCTCAGTACCACTGTGAACAGCTTTGCAAACAATTCAGTCTTTATAAAATTTCCATGAGATGTAAATGGCATATGATCTAAAGACCTATGCACTCTTATCACCCCTAGACACACTTAATGCCCCTAGCACTCTAAATGCCCTAAGGCAATCTAGCCACTCACACAAACTATAATCACCCCTAGACACTCTTACTACCCCTCGACACCCTGTACACCCCTAGAGACAAATAACAAGTCCTAAACACTCTTAATACCCTTAGACAGTCTACTCGCCCATAGGTACTCCTTGATGCTCCAATTACCCCTAGACCCTACACTGTATGCAGTTTGGGACAATACCAGTGTGCAACTATTCACTAATTTAAAGCTGCCTTCTAGTGAAGAACAAAAGAGAGAGCAAAGGGGAATGTTAGCACAAAATTGATTTTGAAATTTCTTATCCAATTTTAAGACTAGGGAGGACATACAGTACCTACTCCCACATCTTCCAAATCAACCACAGATTAAAAATGCCGTACATTCATCATTTCTCCCAAGGTACCGTTGCTGGGTTCATTTAAGAGAGTAAGAGATGTTGCTATAAGTAACCACCATTACAGGTTGTACAAAACTAAACACTTATGAGAAAAATGCAAAAAGGATATTTTTAATTCACTCATCAATTCTTTCTCCTCCTTCTTGTTACTTTCCTCAATTTCTATTTGTTTCTGGGAGACCTTCTCTAAAAACTCTGATTCTTCATCATCCAGCCCCCTGACCATGTTTTCTAAACAAAAAAAAATAAAAAACAAAAAAGGAAATAGTAGACAAATATAGTTAAACTGACACAGAAATGAATAAAAACCCCAAAGTTCCTCACTACATAGAGTTCTATGTTAACCAAATCAGGGCAGGAAGAAGTATTTATTTCCCAAGAAGGCAGTCAAGTTTTCCACTAATTCTTGCATACTTACATGTGTATAAAAGGATAATTTTCATCCAATTGTCAAAATTTCTCTCCAGATACCAACATTTCAGTTTCAGTTTATTTTTCCACAAATTTACATATAGTACAATAAAGTTACAATGTCAAAGACTTGGGAGTGGAGGAGGTCTACTTCATCTTTTCCTTTTTCCAACAAATGCCCAAACGTGGAAAGAATGTTTACTATTGTCATGTTTTTAAGCAATTAAAATTGCATATTTGCCAAAGTAGTGGAAACAATTATAATGTTTTTGTGAATTGTATTAATGAATAACAAATCAAATCACAAGTTAGCTTTATTGGAATAATAATTGGTAAGGAGTTGGACATTTGTGCAAATGGGGTTTTTGGGAAACTATTTGCATTTTTAACTTGTTTTCAAACCTACAAAAATCTCAATACCTCACCCCTTACATACAGAAAAACTCAGCAAATTAAATCTGTCCAAGTCTTTCACAAATTAACACATTCAAAATTACTAAGCTTTCACTGTACCTGCGGAACACTTTCTGACTATCATATCAGTGCTAAAGAGCAATTGCTACAGCATAATTATTACAGTCACATGGATTTCAAGCAGTGTACTGCTGTTAGGTTCAACCAGGGAATAATTTATCCGGACAAATTGCTACTCAAAGCAATATTGTGTAACAGGTTTTGTACATACAACAGGGTTTTTAATGATTTTGTGATAGAGAAACCCAGAAACCTCAAAATTGCTGTGCAAATGTTGAACACTAAATTATTCCCCAAGTTCAACTATTGACAGATGAGATGCGAGGAAGTAAACTGCACATAAAAACACTCTAGAAATAAAATCCTAACAGCATTTTTTTACCACCGTTGAAACTACACAGGAACACAACTGTTCTTAGATCAAATAACCAGTTCAGAGGCCACCTTAATTGAACATCCTTTTGGCAATTTGAGATCACACTTTGCATTTTTTTTTTTTCAAAACTGCAGTGCATTTATAACTCTTAAAAACTGAGCATTTGTCCAAAGCCTACATTGAGAGCAAAGATGTTTTTAGTCAAATTCTTTAAAAATGGATAACTTACTGAATTTAAATTGTTCATCATACTCTGCTTGTTTTGCATCTTTTTGTTCCTGAAGTTTGTCAAATAGTGACCTCGGATCATACTCTTCCTCTGGACATTCTGATGGACAAAACATAAATAGATACACATGTATGTTTCAATGTTGGATTATCCAGTAATGCAGTCCTTTTCTTCGGAGTCCACGTCAAAGATGTGGGTAGCTGCTCTTAGCTGGAGAAGGAGGAAGCTGGGGACAGAACAGCTCTGACAACCATCCTGGGAGGGGGCTAGGGTGAGGGTTGTTCCCTTTAGTTTGACAATATCTGAGCATCCTTAATACAATCTGATGTGACATTTGGTGTAGTCTTTGAAATACACCTGTTGCAAGGTATAATATATTACTGAAAAATTTTAATGTGTTTAAACACAGAGATGCCAAGAAAGAGGGCTTCTTCCTTTGAAAGTGGTGGGTGGAAGCATACTTAAGCCACTCCTCCGCATTTTTTTTACTGGGGGCTTTGCACTGTAAACAACACCAATATGCATGGAAATATCATGGTACATAAGATGAGTTGATCAAACAAAGAAAATATCAGAATGTTCACATTACCCAATAATCACACGTGTTACCCTACTGTATATAGTACATGTGCAGTATTGAACCATACTGTAACTGGATGATTCCTATCACTGCAAGGTTGGCTTCCAATAAACTGTACAGTATAGGCCTGTCCACACAGGATGTGTTGCGTCACGTCACGATCCATCTACATCACATCAATTTTATCACTTTACACGTAAATCAATGGAGCCGTCCACACAGGACGCCTTGCGGATGTGTCAATTTCTGGCAAAGTCCATGTGCGTTCAGAAACGAAGTTGACGTATGTCACCATGCCTCAAATTTAATTTCTATGATGTTTTCCTCTGATAAAATATTATCCTGAGAACATATGCATCACAAAGGAAGGGAAACCGGCCATACTGTAGTATTGAGGAATCCTATTCAGGCTCCACTGGTACAGTGTCATCACATTACAAGGACTTACTATATGGCCAAATTCGAATGAAATTAAGAAGAAGATACTTTCATAAATCAGCATGCATTGTTATTGGAAACTACACACTGCATCTCAAAGTGATACGTAGAAATCGACACATTCTGTACAGACAGGCATGTGACTTGACGTATCCGGAAGGATGCGCAAAAGTGACATGACGTTTTCGTTTTTCATTGAAGTTCACTAAACTGTTTCATTCAAATACCAGTCTTATTCAGGAGACTGGAGAGGGGGATGGGAGTTCTCACCACCAGACATTTATTGAATATGTACTGTGAACCTTGCTATGACCTGCATACACCTTTTTCGTCAATCAGCATGCATTGTTATTGGAAACTACACACTGCATCTCGAAGTGACGCATCGAAATCTACACATTCTGTACAGACAGGCATGCTACTTGACGTATCCGGAAGGATGCGTAAAAGTGACATGACATGAAGTAAACGCAACACCTACGCATCCTGTGTGGACAGACCTTATGAAAGAAAATATACCCTCTTGTTAGGGTACTGATGATTATACACAAGAGCCATGTTTAGTATAGTGACTATCCTTATAGTGTTTTTTTTTTTTTTCTTTTTTTATAGCTCATTTATCACTAGGTACAGTACTCTAAACACAGGTTTGCCTTTTATCTGTACAGCAAAAGGAGACCCAATACTCGGTCTTACTGCTGTATCAATGAAACTATACTACAATGGTTCAATATCCTATACATACCTACAATGTACTGCAAGGCTTAAGCCCAAATAGTCATTTCAACTGATGCTACAGCACAACTTGTCATTCAGTTTAAAGCAAATTCTGCATGCTTACTCTTTCTCAATTATATATTATGATTTTTGGTATTTTCAGGTAGCAATATCAAGTGCTGGTGTATTACAAAAATTTTTATCACAACATATTAATATTAAATGACAGATTAAACATCATTTAGTCCAAATCAATGTTTTGGAAGGAAGTACCTTTAAAATCCTTTTGGGCTTGACGACCAAGAGCACTCCAAGGAAATGCGGACCAAATTAGAATACAAACATGAACCAGAAAGCCCACAGGCTTAGTGATTCCTTGCTGAGAGGGGGTGATTTGTTGTACTGAGGTTTATGCCTCAAATTTATACTTCTTGACTACATCAGTTTTTATGATGTTTTCATAATTGACATCTGCTGACCTCATATGACCTTTGAACCCCACCAAAAAGTGAATAACAAAAAAAGAAAAAAACATGCCTTAGAAGGGATTCATACCTGGACTGTCTGCATGGGAAACCAAGCTCTAATCTGCTATGCCACCAAAAAACTCGTTCAGCTATGGTATTTCTAATCATGCTACAGTCACAGCATCCTTTTCAGGTGTTCATAATTTGGTAATTTAAATAAGTAATATTACTGTAACAGTTATGCTTGCAAACAAATAAACGTTGTTCTCTACAACTTTATCTTCGGAATGGTAGACAAATACAGTCCTAACTTTTCGTTGGTCATGAAACGCCAGACACAATTTGAGGGTACCGCCCACTGTCTATTAAAGACAGTGTGGCATGAAAATAACATAGCTGGATATTTGATGTAAAAACATTAAAAATCCAGAAAATAGCCACAATTCCCATTAAAATCCATCAAATATTGACCATTTTACAGGGTAAATTCTATCTTACACTTGTATCATGATAAACATGAGCTAAATATGCAAATATATGACATCGAAAGATGAACATACCACATATGGCTCATGTTTGCCTTTGTTTTTTCAACCTTAATTTCAAGGACACTGGTAGCATCATTATCTCATGAGGGGTTTATTATGAAAGTTAAAATTCTTTCCTTCAGAAACATTGATATCACTCAAAAAACTGTAATCTGTCTGATCAGTAATTAAGAGATAATTTATAAAGGGTTAACAAAAGAAATCTTAACACTGTGCAACACTCCACATCATTATTTTTGCATAGGCAATGAGTTTCTTCAGAAATCATCGAACTTTGAAGACGTATATTTTGAGAACAGTAAAAGATATTGAAATAATTCCAACAGATCTTTCATTGGAGGACTTAATTCTTTAACTGACAAGTGAAACAGCTCTTTTTGGTGGCATGTCATACGACCTTTAAGTTCACAAGGTTTTCGTAGTTTCACCTCTGAGGCTCTGATGACCTCATATGACCTTCCACCTCCTACAAACTGTTAGGGTTTGCTCTCTCTTAAAGTAACACATCTATATACCAAGTATGAAAAGAATCCATCATCCCTGTCTTGAAATATTGTTTTTCACAGTTTTTGGTTTTTGACCTCTGGTGACCTCCAATGACCTTTGACCTCCACTGAAAACAATAGAGATTTTCATTGAATATGATAAAGTTATATACGAAGTATGAAGATTGTCCATCAAAGCTACCTTGAGATATCATGTTTACAAGCAGTTTTTAAGAATTTTTTATTTTCACCTCAGGTGACCTCAGATAACCTTTGACCTTTACCATAATTAATAGGGTTTATCTTCTGACTATACCGCATTCACACGCCAAGTATGAAAAGCATCCATGCTTCCTACCTAGAGCTATCATGTTTACAAGATTTTCGGTTTTTTACCACGGGTGACCTCACATGACCTTTGACCTCTACAAAAATCATTTGGGCTCCTCCTCTTAATATGATAATTTTATATCCCATGTATGAAAATTATTGAGATACCGTGTTTACAAGCCAAGCGTCACAAACTCACATACTGTACACACAAGCACATGTTTCAGGGTATGTATACACAAATGTACAGTATATGGCAATGTGTACCTCGAAAACAGTGGGAAAGTTTGTTGTATCCCGAAAGGAATGCAAACCCCAAAAGTTGTGTAAAGTTCGAGTTGTACCCCAAAACATGACAAACACATGAGCACACACACAAATAAACACAAAATCTCCAGCGTGATTATCATTGCACAGATTCCTTTTGCCTTCAGCAAAGAATCAAAGAAAGTAACATTCCTTACCATACCATACCCCACACCCACCCTCCCACCGAAAATGAAAGAAATAGTTACTTATAATATCCAATAGTGTTAAGCCTAAGAGAAGCTACTTATATTTCTGCTGATACTAAATTGACTGTAATACCTTCTGGATCATCTGGTTTTCTGACTTTTTCCCATTCTTCTTGCCTTTTTTTCTTTTTCTCTTCAATTTCTGTCTCTGTCACAAATGCTTTAAGGCCTTGACTGCTGGTTGCCATCTGATATGCAGAGAATACCACCCAAAAAGGAAAGTAAAAACATTAAAAGCAGGGTTGTTAATCTATTATTCAAGCTATACATCAAAAGCCAACATCAGAGATTTACACCTTTAAGAATAAAGTCACAAGAAAATAAAATGAAACACAACAAAGCCTAGGCTTACAGTAGCTCCATAAAGTCTGAGTATGCCATAACCTTACTGTAACTTCGAAGTTTTAAAGACGCCATCTTGCTGAAATCTGAGCTTCTTAATCACTCATCACCACATTTTAAAGGTCTGTAGACATGTATGCTTGCCTATTTGATGTAAAAAGCATTAAAATGATAACCAGAAAGCCAAAAGGCTTAGTGATTCCTTGCCTTTGTAAAATGTTTTGTGTACTGTTGTTTGGAAATTGACAAGAGCCATACAGACACAATACATTCACTCAACATGTGAACTACTTTTTGTTCTGAGAAATTCTTTTATTTCTTTGTACTGAAATCTTGTTTAGAATTTTTCTTGATACTGTGAGATCCCTGGAACAAGTGAGCCTTCATGCCAACTCAGCCCGATGTCAGCTTGGCCCCTATGACAACTCACCCACCAGCCAACTCACCCCTATAGTAACTCGCCCCATACCAACTCTCCCCCACGACAAACCAACACCATGCTAACTGGCCCCCAAAATAGCTGCAATTTGCAATAAAATCCATCAAATATTGACCATTTTACAAGACAATTACTGTTTTTCACCTACATCATGAATAAACATGAACTACTTATGCAAATTTGTGACTACAGAGAGGGACCTGTCAACTGGGTGTACTGTTATCCTTTGTTGGTTTAGCTTTCATTCCAAAGACAGCTGTAATTTTGGGATGCCCTGAGGGGTCAATTTTGGTAGTAACTATTTAGTTCTTTGAAAATATCCACCCTAAACATCAAACAAAAAACTAGCTTTAAAGTAATAAACAGATAATTTATAATGGAATATCAAAAGGAATGCAGACACTGTGCAACACTCCACATCATACTTTTGCATAGCTAATGAACAATTCCCACAAATAGTAATACTTCGAAGAGAACTATCTTGAGAACGGTAAAAGATTTTCCAACAGATTTTTGATCAGGGGATCTTAATCTAACTTTTTTGAGTGGAAGAGCTGAATTTATTACATATCCACACACCTTTAACCTTCCAATTTCATACTGTAATAGGAATGTTTGTTACCTTAGTACAGAATATTAGGTGAATTGGTTTTTCTGGGAGGTCTGGCTAAAGGGTTACTGGAAAAGGTGCTAAACAACTGTAAACCATACCAAAAGAAACAACTTCATTCACTACACATCTTGAGTGAAAAGATGAAACAAAAACAGGCACACTACTAAATTTTGTAAACCCCCAAAATTGGTCAAAATTACCTATTTTGTAAATTTCCCTGATACTCCAAAGACCCTGATTTCTGGGCCTTTTTCAGGGTATTTCTGCTTCATTTGTTGAACACTCAGAATGCACCTGCCTGGTCCAGTGGACCACAAAATTGCAGATAAGGTGCATGGAGACCCTTCTACAGGAAGCTATACTGTGACTGCATAAGAAAAGTTTTGTGCTGCTTATCTGCTGTCATCTCATTATGGTCGATCAGTAACCAGAGTGGTCATCCCATATAAAACAGTGTGTTAAATGTTAAGGCGAAATGGTTTTTTCACCTTAAGGTCGAGTTGTCCCAACAGTCCCGTTTTTTCATACCATATTTCACCTAAATCCCAATTTATAGAAATATATATACTTAGTTGCTTGAATTTGTATTTTAATAGTCATATACTGTAGTTTACGACAGTCTTCTAAACAGGTAGGCTTGCAGCCCACTGGTCTAGGGTTCGAATCCTGGCCAGGTCATACCGAAGACTTAAAAAATGGAACCTACTGCCATTTTGCTTGGTGCTCAGCATAAGCAATGGAGTAGGGAAAACAAGCCAGTGAGCCACAACTGGAAAAAAGGCCGTGGTCGGCTCGACTTAAACCAATTGGTTAGAAACTGGGCCGTAAAACCTCATCTAACTAACTAACTGCAGCCCACTGGTAAGACATGGAGTGCCATAGGTGGGATTACAGGGGGTGGGGGCAAAGGGGAACTTTCCCCCTACTTTTTTGCAGACTTTGAAAAATACAGTAGTAGAATGAATAAAAATTAACCAAGGAAGCAAGACCAGAGAAATTATGAGGGAATGTTTTTATATAACACAGTAAATTTGTAATGTACAGTATAGTAAATAAAGGTAAAAGATAAATATCAAGAAAATTTTTCTCAGCTCCCCTCCTGCATATCAGCAATGAAAACTCTAATACTGGCCGTGCTCAAAGGTAGGGAGGCAAGGGGCAACTTTTGTTGAAAAGATTGTTTGGCACCTCAGTTAAAAATCCTTCAAAGCATGGTGTCAGGTTCCAGCCACACTTTTGTGACTTGAAGCCTTAAAATAAGGAACACTGACCACTGACAGTAATACATGAACAGTATTTCACACACACAGATGTAACAGAAACACAGCCCAGTTCAAGAGCTACCTCATTCAACATGAGTCTAGGGAGAGAACGCCATTCGCAAGCCCAAAATATGGTTAGCTCTAAATAGTACTCACTCATATGATGTTCTTGTAATTACTGCTTCAGAGATTTCTTATTTAAGAGGCCAATTAACCATAACCTAAATTGAACCCCAGGTAGAAACCCCTGACCAAACCCTGTTTAAAAATATGGTGATATTCTCATCTTAGCCCCATGTCCCACTCATAGTCAAAGAAAAGCAGTGTAATAATCGGTAATAAGTCATTCCCAAATTACATTTATTGCCTGAACTCCATAGACTTTCTTTTTCCCACAGAGAGTTTCAATGTGGTGGTTAAAAATTACCTAAAAATTGAAAGGTGGACTACAGTTTATTGGGGTGACCGTCGAATGTGCACTTAAAGGCATTTTCCAGTGGCATTTCACACGCGTTTCTTGTGAAAGAGGAAAATTTTCCAATTTGTGCCCTCCAAACTAGGGTTGGGTGGTATACCGATATTCACATAAATACCGGTACCAGCAAAACCGGTAATGAAATACCAAAGATATTTGTGTGCTTACTGTTAAAACTGGTTATTGATAAAAGTAAAATTACCAATACTTTTTTTTATTCCAAACGAAAATAACTGTACAATTTGTTTTGTCACAATGTGCCATGATTAAGATATTTCACAAAAAATATCCCACCCCAAAAATGAATTTTGTGTTCCGTATCAACTACCATGGTAAAGACAGTCCAGCTGTAATTCCAGTGTGTCAGCTTCTTATCATTTTTTTGCGCCAAAGTCAAGCCTCCTGTAGGCTTTGGGTGCCATGTTTGGGGTTCATACTATAATATGGCTAAGACACTTCCAGTGATGAGCTGCGAGCCGGTACTGTTTACAATACCGGTTCTGGGTAACCAGCAGTACTGGTACAGTACCATTTTTTCTCAATACCATCCATCCCTACTTCAAACCCTGTAACAATACTCTTTTCCTAACTAGAGATTCTGTATCTCATATTAAAGTGTGCTTACTGTATTTTTGTCAAAAAATGCCTCCAGTTCTCATCAAGGTCACAGACTGTTTATGTAAAGTGGGCACATTGCCTCAGATTCCTTTTGTTTCTCTTTATAACTGAATGTCCTGTTTGCCCTTGAAATTTGATACTACTGGAATGTTTGAATATGTTTCTAAGTAGATTTAGCACAAATCTACACCATACATAGGGCATAACAAACGAAGTTGCTAAATATTCCCTACAGTGACATTAATATCATAAAGAAATACAATTCTCTGTCAAATTAATGTGCCGCGATGACATCACAGATTTCCCGTAATGCTCTTCACCTTGAGAAAAAATTGCATTTCTTTGAAAATTTGTATTTTCCAAATGCTGAAGCTATTGAGATGAGGTTTTCACCTCCTAAGAGAGAAAATTTTTCTGCATTTTTAAAACTTACTGAATTTTGTCTCTAGAAAATCCCTTTAAGAAATCTATCATACAAGATTGTTAGTATACAATGTTATGCTACGCACGCACTCAATGGCCCCCGCAGTCGGTGGGCACCCTGGTATACATAGGCCTTAATGCTGAACTACACATGAGATTCTTGCCATGTAAGGCGACATTCCATCCATCCATCATTACATACTACTGACCAGTTTTAAAGCCTACTGTAGCCTTGAACCTTGAATGTACCTGTATACTGGACAACACTGGACGGGAGCAAAACGACCAGGAATGGGTTGGCAGCCAAACCAAAAAGAGAAGTTATTGATCCAGCTACTGTAGGTGCCTTGTAACAGCAGCTGTAAAGTTCTCGATTCCCAGAATCGAAGCAATATCATAAGGTACTGTAAGGCATTCCAATCACAGATAGTCCTCGGGACAAAGGAAAACTTGTAGCAGTCCTTACTTGCGCAATAAGGGAGTATGAATCCTGGTGATGGTGCCGTGATTTATACTGGACAGGCTGGAGAAGGTTCCCAATAGGTGAAGTTAGGTGGCCAGAAATAGACTGTTTAAAAATGGTGAGGCGCCATACTTTTCTTCTAACTTTGAGAGAAGCAAGACCAACAGTATTTAATATTTCAGTAAAACACCCAGGGGTTCTAGAATTATGATCATTAAACATGAAATGCACTCCTTTTCTTTGATTAACAGACTGAAGTTGACCAATATTCTTTTTAGTGTAAGGATCCCAAACAGAAGAGGAATACTCAAGCAATGGTCGGACAAGGGATATATATGCCTCAAGCTTGGCTGACCACCTACGAGAGGGTGGAGTTGGCTTGGTGGTTGAGTGTACTGCCTTGCACACTAGAGGTCCCCGGATCAAACCCCGGGGATCCACTTGGAAATTTTCTGGGGACCAAAATTTACTTGTTCAGCATAGCTGAGGGGGTATAAATTGGCGAATTTTAATTGGGAATCTGTTTGTCCGTTTCAGGAAGTTGTCCGATTCAGGAAGTTG
>WURT03023517.1:4678-15689 GCA_009936505.3 Holothuria glaberrima | reverse complement strand
AAACCTTGAAAATGGCTTGTAAACACGATATCTCAAGATAGGAATGACCGACACTTTTCATATTTGGTATATAGATTCATCATGTTGAGAGGAAGAACCCTATTGTTTTTGGTGTAGGTTAAAGGTCATTTGGAGCACCAGAGGTCAAAAACCGGAAACCTTGTAAACACGATATCTCGAGATAGGAAAGACCGACAATTTTCATATGTACTATATAGATTTGTCATGTTGAGAGGAAGAACCCTTTTGTTTTTGGTGGAGGGCAAAGTTCATCTGAGGTCGCCGGAGGTTAAACTGCGAAAACCTTGAAAATGGCTCGTAATCAGGACAAACCAACCCTCCATAGCATTAATGGATGTGTCCAAGTCAAAAGGGGCGTACCCAAAAACTTGTGTACAGGTGACTTAGACAAGTATCTATGAAGACTTTTAGCTGCTTTGTCTGACAAATGTTGTAACAAAAACAAAAGCATTGATCAACATTGATTCATTGTAAATGAATGTATTTGAAAATTCATTAAAATCTGTGCTAATTACAGAAAAATGACATGTTTACTCAAACTTGAGCCCCTTGAAAATATGGAATAATCCACCCCCTTTGGTAATAATGGATGTGTCCAAGTCATAAGGGGCGTTCCCAAGAACTTGTTGACAGGTGTCTAAAATAAGTACCTATAAAGACTTTTGGCTGCTTTGTCTAACAAATGTAACAAAAACAAAAGCATTGACCAACATTTTGATTTATTGTAAATGAATGTTTTTGAAAATTTATCAAAATTTGCAGTAACTACAGAAAAAGAACATGTTCACTAAAACTTGTTTTGAAAAAGGAAATACTTATACAAATGGCACTTAAGCTATGGTGAGATATCAAAGTTGAGCCTCATTGTGGATCCATGTTTGGGGTTCACAGATGTTACGTCCCCCGGTGTGTCTAAGAAATTTTGAATAGTCATGATGTTAAGCACACTTGACAGATACAAGAATAAATCACTTTTCATCGCATAAGACGGACGCCCACATCTAGCCAAGTTAGATGTTATTGTTAAATTTCACCATGTAAACATAAGTGGACGGCCCACATTGACTGATCGAGTTGGGGAATTGGAAAGGGAGTAGGGTGTACAAATACTTTGGCAAAGCTGTAGTCATTAGGCCTTTGTAATCTTCCAAATTCTAGGTGGCTAATTATTTCTAAATGCATTACTTTATACAGGATCCATCTAATGGTCCATGGGTCTGAACTTGCTATAGCTCCATACATGATATGAACCCTTATGGCATTCCCTCAGAAAAGTGCCTGAGCACATGTTCTTGTGGTATATGTAGACATGTGTTAGGCTTTGCAACAGTCTATGTAACAATCTAGTGGTTAGGCTACTAGGATAGCCTTGGCTCATTTAAAGCCAACAGATAGCTTATAAATATATTTAATGTGTTAATATAGAGTTATTCAGTAAGAATATTTTCATCCCACTTTTCACCCAAAAACCGGAATTGTAAAAGATTACCTTACCTGGTTATAAACATCAACACATTTCTCATCATGACATCTCAAGTAGGATAACTGTGAGGGATCTCATGCTTTTCATCTCAAGATTTTGTCTCAAGATGCAGGGGTCTAGTGTGAACACATCCTAAAATGATATAGTCAAGAAGTATAAATTTGAGGGATGAACCTTGGTGTAACAAAGCTTCCCCCTCCCCTAGGCAAGGAATCACAAAGCCTTTGGGCTTTCTGGTTTACACATTGAGTTAATGGTCATTTGCATGTATTGTGAACTGTGGTATAGGCACCTAACTAGTAAAACTTTCAGGAGCGTTTTGCACCTTGGTGAAATCATCTTGGCCAATTTGTGAAATTTTGGGCTCATTTGCGACCAATTTAGTCGCACTGTACAGCACTGGACAGAACCCACTCTCCTACCAAAAAAATTTGGAATTGCTCAGGGTGGCAATTGCCTTGGGGGAAATTGAAGGGGGTAGGGATTGCATGGGTTGTAGTTGCCTAGAGCTTACTGTGCAAGAAATACTTTCTCCTTTTCAGGCAACAGCACAGAGTGCAGTGTGATGTGAAATATGTACAAATTGTACATACATGCACAAAGTGCAGGGTATTTTTTTTTTTCTTTGCAAAAATATTTGGACACCTACTGTATTTTAACCTCTTGCTCTCAACTGTAGGCTTCCTAAATGCTGCATTGGACTAAGCTGTCAGCCAAGCCTGTGATTCATCTGTTTTCTCTTTTCAGATACCATCGGGCACACAGTCTCACGACAGAATACGTTTACCTGGCAAAGGAATCAGTAGAGTCAATAGTAGCGGATACGGTGATCATTATGTGCATGTTAAAATTCAAGTGCCAAAGTGAGTAACTTCTCAAGTTGGTGATGTATGAAGACAGTATAAAAAATGTTGACAGAAAGTTTTAAATGGTGACATTACTAAAAGATAAAATGATAGCAACATAAATGGCTTTCCTATAACCATTATATATTTTGTGGCTGAATGTGTAGTTGCTCAACTGTATATCCAATCATGAATAATAACAACTATGAAGTTTTGCTGTATGACAGATCCACCCTATTTGAGGTTGGCATTCTCAAGCAGTAAGCTGGTGGCTACTGCCATCCTGTCTCATGAAACACAAAAACATGTTTATGCTCATTTCCTTTTTTCACAGAAAATTGACACAAAAACAGAAATTCTTGCTCATGGCTTTTGCAGAGGAGGAATCGGGGGTGCCTGGTACAGTTAATGGTCTCAGCAAAACTCAAGATGGTGAGTACTTTGGGTAAATGTGTGGAGATTGAAATTTGACAGGGTTGGTTAAGTAGTTGCACACTTGTTGCTTTATCAGCAGAATAGTGATAAGTAAGAGATAAAAGTACCAAAGATCCATGAGCAAATATATCTATTTTGTATTTTTACTTATTCTAAAATTTTGTCACAAGAAACAACAGTAGGAGTTAAAATATACCGACTCTAAACCTCAGCTAACTTTGACTGTGTAAATAGGGAGAGTGATAGTGGGGTGGGAGAGGGAGTTGTAATCATGTCTATGTGCAGGAGAGAAAAGACATCATTGGTGGTCTGTATCATGAACTTTGCCTCAAGACTAGAACTGTGTTGAACCCCAACTGATCTTGCACTCTTTGGATCTGTGAGCATCTTTCACTAATAGTGTGTGGTAAGGAACGTGGAAGGTTTTTGCTGCTTTGCATTTTGACAAGGGGAGATATGGCTTAATAAACTGTGACCAAAATAAAAGCACCAAATTTCAGAAGAGGTAAAAAACTGCTAGAATGCCAATACTCTGTTACTTTGCTTATTTTCAGGGGCAAATTCTAAGGAGGAATTCCAAGAGATTGATGATGATGATAAAAATAAAGAAGAGGGCTTCTTTAAACGATTACTCAGGCGAATAGCTACAGGGTCTCACAATTAAAATGTTGCAAAGTAACAAGTCCAAAGAGTGCAAGGTAGGCCCAACTTTAAATGTAGTAGGTGGTGTAATCTGAGGGGCTTTAACTAGAACTAAGAGTACCACAAGTTAATGTAAATTGGGTCTTTTTGTTCAAAGACGTATGTAGTATCTTGTTTGTCAGCCTGTCCAGAACAAATTAAAGCATGGCAGACTCCACTTGTGATGTCAAAGTTTGATGGCTGAATGATTGGTCACATTTAGTTGGAAGGCCCTTGCGGGGTTACAAATGAGAGTTACTTTAATTCCTAAGTTGATAACATGATAATTTAACATTAACCAGTGATCAATTAGCCATAGTTCAAAGACTTAGTATGTTACGAAGCTGTGGGAATGTTGCAGGTTTATTGTGTTTTCTATAAGCCTAAGTCCGCATAAAGTTTTATTTAAGTACTAGTTATACTTAAATAAAACTTTATGCGGACGTTAAGATGTACAGAATTTTAAATATATTTAAATGCCAATTAAAAGTACATTGCTGGTAAGTAAGTTTTTATTGAACTTTGTGTTCATTTTTGGTTGTAACAATAAGTCATACTGTATTTAATTTCTACGACGGAACCATACTTATGTTCGTGAGTATGCAATCAGCGGTTGTAAAAAAGACTGATTTCGGCATAAAACACAAACCCTGGTAGACACTGTCATCAAATGCTGACAGAGGTCAAAGGGAAAACGTTTTCCAATCTATTGTTTTCTCTAGAACAACTTTTAATCTGCATAAGCAATGGAGTAAGGGAAAACAAGCCAGTGAGCCACAACTGGAAAAAAGGCCGTGGCCGGCTCGACTTGAACCAATTTGTTGGAAAGTGGGCCGTTAAACCTCATCTAACTAGCTAACTAACAACTGTTAATCATTTAAATTTTCCCCACAGGTGCAAATATTGTAACTGATGACCCTGATGGAGTTGTTGCTAGGTTACGACATACAATCAATGCTCCGTCAACAGAAGAATTTGCCCGTAAAGTAGCCGACAACATCGATGACAAAGAAGATGACACAAAGCGCAATAACAGCACAACTTGAGCTGGAATGTGTAAAGATCCAAAATGATTGAAATAATGAGCAATCTTTAATGTGGTTGTTATTTTCTTTTGTGCACACTGTTACATTATGGGTAACAAACAAGAAATTTCTATCTGTACTCACGAATGAAAGAACTGTCTTAAAGTTATTTAAGATATACCTTGCCGAGACTGAAATGTCTGGGATAGTGGAGATGTTTGAGAAGCATTCAGAAAAAAATGTGGGTGATTGTTTTGTTTTAAAAAAAAGGAACATTAGGATTTGCAAATTTTATAGGTGGTTGCTCGAGGCTGTCTTTATTAGTGTCATACCGATGTTGCAAGTAGCCGATAATACTGATACCAATATTTCAATTTTCAGTTTCGGCCGATACCGATCTGATACCGATATTTGGGAAATAGCTAAAACTTAGGCTATAGCCAAACCTTAGGCTACAGGACACCTCAAAGAAGTTTCGTTTCATCATGATGAGGTTAAATATTGGAACTAGCATTAAAAAGATACTCGAATAGAGTCCCATTTTCATGACATATGAGGCGATTAGTATCAGTTAGGTTATACCTGCATTAAAGGTAAATTTTACCGATAATGATGTAGGATGAAAATGGGGACTATTGGCCGATACCAATGGCGGATACCGATAATCGTTCCAGTACGAGTCTTTATAGGGAGAAATATTCAGGTATAGCCACTTTTGGTAGTACGGTAATCCGAGCCTTGAAGCAGTATTTTTATGGCAGTAAATACCCACAAATGTGGTGGAAGCCTGGAAGGGCTGATGGAATAGCATTCTCTTGGGTTGGAGCTTTCAGTTCAATATTTAAATGCAAATTTAGAATTTTTTCAATTTAAAAGTTTATTTCATATCATATGCAGACCTTCCAGAGTGGCATGCAATTATTAAAATTACAAAATATGGGTAAAAATAGGTGCAAGCATAAAAGGAGAAAAAATTGGGGTGTAAAAGTGTCACATCACTTGTTGTGAAGGAGCACTTTTGTGAGGCCAAAATTGATGTACATGTCCTACAGTACTTGACCATGTCCATTGCTCTTTTGTGACCATTTATACTCTTTTGTACCGTGTACCCAGAAAGTGTATTTTGTAACACTAATATGAAGAAAAGAGGATGGGAAATTTTTGTGATAAAAGGTCATTCTTCTATCTTAGACACCTGTCATTTTGAAAGTTTTCTTGTCTCAGCCCCAACCATGGTGGGCTGAAGTGGACTGTGTCTGTTCTGTCATGGATTGTAGAAATTTGAACAGCTCACCTTGGCAGCTCTACTAGTCATGTGTAATTGTGTCGTTCAACACTATGGGGCTGTTGTATGGGAGTAATAAGTAGCCATTGCTAGTAGAAAAATGTGTGCTCAAGCTTGATTATTGCAAAAAGTGTCATACACCATGTATGCTGTCAACATTGGTACTGATGAAAACTATGCCTTAAACCTTTGGAAGTACTTCTTGCAGTCTACTGAATCTTACTTATCTCCCATTTGAGTTTCAATTTTACTTGTATCCTTCTTCTTAAATCAGCACATTGAGTTGATATTGATAATTTTGTGAGAATTTTAAAGGGAACTACCACGTGGCAATGCTTACAATGAGCATAATAAGTCAATTTGCACATCCAACACTTCCGCAAAAACTCAAAATTTGGAATTTTTGGACCCTTCCTTGTAATAATCAAGTGCGATTATGATTAATACTAATGTGAAAAAGTGTCTGGTCATGAATTTTTGAAAATTGAGTTACATTGTTAATCACTCATGAAAAGATTTTTTGGATGTACGGTATTGGGATCGTCTTCGTTTGACCATGTGTCATTAGTACATGAAGAGAACTTGACAGGTTTTAAAAACTGTAGTGAATTCACGAATAACTCAAAGTGCCTCTTTAAACTAGATTTACTTGAGAGCCTAAGTAATGCAATAATCTCTTCAGTAGGGGAATTTTCACATCTCCCTCACAGAAATAAAAGTAAGAGTGATGAAGCTTCATTCATTCTTTTATCTTTTGGCTCCTAGGGTGGGTGCATCCCCATTTTAGCTCTTCTGTTGACTTTTAATGCAAAATCAACCCCTTGAGAACCCACTGAGTTCAGCAAAAGTTTTGGCCAGACATGCACCCATTGTCTTAAAGCTGTTTAGTTGTTCCTCTGTGATACTTGTGATGTTTAGGACCAAAGCTATTAACATTTTCTGCTAATGCAGCTTGGAGCCTCCATATGTGTTTTATATACTGGGCAGCGGACATTCTTTCAAAATGGTTGCTTCATGTACCTTTGGCGGTACTATGGTGCTTATGTAGGTGTGGAGGGGGATGGGGGTTTGCCTTGTAACATTACTACTTTAGTGGGATATGTTATGAGACTTACTGCATTAAGAGATAACAGATCAGAGGAACAGTTAATGTAACTGGTAAAGGAAGGTGGTGATCCCAAAATGTAATAATCATTTGTGATGGCATAAAATAGTCAAAAATGCATAGAAGTATAAAATTATGACAAAAGTGGCATAAAATACTAATTATGATTTCTCAGAAGTGTCTTGGAGGCTTGCATGTGGGAAAACTGTAAATTGATCTTAAAGGACAAACTGCCTTGTTATGACCTGCATGACTGGGGATCAAACCTGCATGCCTGGGGATCGAATCTGCATGACTGGGGATTGAATCTGCATGACTGGGGATCGAATCTGCATGACTGGGGATCGAATCTGCATGACTGGGGATTGAACCCCAAACCTTCCAACTACTATTAAAGCTCATCTCTTCGAGTGACATCACTTCTATCAATTTGGACATAACACTGATTAAATCAAAATATGTTGCTGGTTTGAAAAAACAAACGTTAAGGCATTTAATTTAGTCTAGAAATTGTGATGCTAATCCCAGATTTTCATATCCTATCTCAAGCACTGGTGTCATTTTGTACATTTGTGATCCTGCAATATTCTATACGACACTGGTCACTGCTAGATATGTGTAACTGAAAACTGGTTACTAAGTTTTTGTGTCAAGTACCATATTCGAGAGACATTAATTTACAGAGAATTTCCAGAAATTTTCTTTATCCAGCTTTTGATTCATTTGATTTAGAATCTTCCTGTTTATGTTTCATGTTTTGTCTATGACATATACATATATGTCATAAATAAAATGACTCTTGATACTAAAGATTTTGTACAGAGAGAAAAAGAAGCATTTTTCTCTGCTATGCATTGTAGTCAGTTGTGAAAATTTGTGTCCCCCAAAGGATTGTCACCCATGAGCTTGATACATTCAAATGGAAGCCATATCTGTCAGAAAAGTGTCGTAAAGGAATTTCCTAGTGACAACTGCAGAGGATTCTAAATGAAAGGGCGTAATTTTTAGCAAATACTCTTCAGATTCCATATCTTCTTCTTAAAATCAAGATACTTGTTGTTGTTGATGGTTTGCTTCTCAAGAAAAGACTTCCAATTTCTCAAAATGTTACATAATACTGAAAGATCTCTTTGAAAATCTTTTGCTGATCCTAAGATTTGAAATTTTTACTTGATCTTGAAGCTTGGCACTTGTTGAAGTATGTAATAATGTTCACTATAAACTGAGCTTAAAATTTTATGAGAGAAAAAGTATCGTTTGTTGAAAATATCGACAGGTACTTGCTTACAAAAAAATACAACAGCTGTGCTTTATCAGATTATCTGTGTGGAATCAAAAATCCCCATCATGCACTGCTCTGATGTAAAACGAATGTGTGTTTGAAAATTTATTAATCCAACATACCATTGAGATGTGGTTTGCACCTTTAAAGAGAGAAACATTTAACCAGTTTTATGAAACATCAGATATTTTGATAAATGTAATATTACTTTAAAATAGTGTTGATTTATGAAATTGGTCAGATGAAAGGGCAACAAATCTCCCACCATTCAGTTAAAGTTCTCTTTTAAATTGTCACATCTAATTATCATCTCTTTCAATTTAAGAGAAAAATATTTTACCTCGTGGTACGTGCACCTCTTAGATAAAGCTACAGGGCCTGTACTAAACTTTTCCTAGACCATCATCACACAGTACATTGTCTGTTATGTGTTGTTACAATGCTGATTGGTCTACACAAGTCGTCATTGACCAATCAGAGTGATGCAATTGTTTGAATTTATGTCAATCAAGGTGAAGTTGACAATGGTTAGTAGAAATGAGGATATTCACAAATCAGTGTTCTCCACAGATTTATTCAAGAAAGGGGGGGATGGGCGGCCACGCAAGAAGGGTGTACGCAATCACGAGTCACGTTGATTCCCACACAAACATGTGATTATTCCCTGCCAAAAAGGAAAGAATATGCATATAACTTTTTTTCGGCCGCTATTTCAGGGGGCGGCAATTTTTACTCGGGGAGGGGGCGCCCCATATAACTCCTCGTGGAGAACACAGATTAATGTATTTGGGGTGATGCAACACCCCTTAAAGCTGATTTCCATGTATTTCACAACAATGACATACTCGCCAGCTAAGTGTTAAATAGGAAAGAGAATGGTAGCAGGTAAAACAATCATGTCTATTATCTCAATCATTTCGAGTAAACAGCTTTAACATTTAAAGTAGATGTGATGAGATTATCTTTACATCAGTGTGGGCTTTAATGAAACTGTGAGTGCTTGGTGCAAGTGTTGCTTTGTATTAAGGTCTTGTCATCCACCTTTCATCCAAAAGATCACCATATTTAACTTTTGAATATTTTAAGTAAGTTTTAGTTTTTGCTCCTTTGTCAACTGCTTAATTTTTAGAGGGCCTTTACTAGTGAGTCTGTCTTGGTATGAGTCATGAATCCTTCGTGCACGGTTGGTGTTGGCATTACAGGCTTTTTTTACATTTGGCAGAGAAACTGGAAGAAATTAAATATTTATGTCAGAAAATTTAACTGCAAGTCATCATTTATGGAAATAAGAATGTGTTGTATTGGAATATTGGCACTTCTGGCTTTCCATACATTGTGACGGCAACTATTCAACGAATTTTATTGAAGAAAAAATAAAAAAGAATTCAATTAATTATGTTATTTCTTTTTGTTTGTTATTTTTCCTCTGGTGTACTCTGTGTTAACCTTTACTTTTAATAGAAGCTAGTGTTATGGGAATCAGCATAATGTGAATATCAAAACGGGAATCTCCCTTATATGCCCAGAATCTGAAAAGACCGTTACATCACGATGGGTGGCCTTTCTTCAATGATTGATATCAAATTTCACTTTTAGATTTAATGCGTCGGCAGTATATACGCAATGTGAACTGGATGTTGGTGAAACATTATTTGGAAGAAAATCAGAATGTAACCTTATTGAATTGGTTTCAGTATTCAACCCAAATCAGACCTCCCATTGTGAAGAGTAGTAACATAAACTTGTCAAATCAGAGTAAAAACTTACGTTAACCGGATTTGAACCAGCAGAAAACGTGTCGTCCCTCTTGCATTGTCCTGAAAGGTGGTTTCAAGCTGGTTTTTGGTGACATATGACCGGCACCATGGCTGATGTAATACATATATTTTGTAAATACTGAGGACGTGCAAAGTTTACATGGAGGTCATTTGAAGTCTCTGAATTTTAAAATATCCGGCACCATAAAGTACCTTGATGTACCGAAGTAAGAAATACTGTCCGGTGTCCGCACTTTGACTACATTTTTGCTGCCACACCATAGCGAAAACCGTACCGATAACGATAAAAATCGGTTCTAAACGATTTTAGAGGAGGACGGCCTCGGTTTTTACCGGCGATCGCAATGCAATAGCAGCCATTATAAAGTTTGCAGAACAGTGGCGCCACCAGAAGTTGATGTTTCGATGGGGGCACAGTAGATTGTTGTAATTCCACCGAAGATCAGAAAAGTCAGTGTAAATTGTGCATATGCGTACCTGTCATGGGTTGCACCCGTGGCGGATCCTTCTTTTGTAGCCTAGTGCAGGCGCCGTCCGGGGGGTCCCTCCCCTTAAGAAATTGTTCGTTTAGGGTAGCTTAGGTGCAAAATAGTGCTATTTTGGCAAATGTTCGAACTGATCAAATGTTGAAAGATTCTCATAATTCAGTGAATTTTTATTTTTGGTTGGGTGTAAGGAAAGGATGTGTTGTTTAAGAGGAGGGGTGAAACTCCTCTTGAGAAACTTTTGTTAATGTTAGGTGATTTATATGCAAAACGGTGCTACCTTGGCAAATATTTGAACTACAGGGATTATTTCCTTAGAAATTTCCATTAATTAGTGATATTTTGGCAATATTATGGAACCCGTTCTACAAAAAACTTATAATGACAAATATACACTTCCAATCTTCCGCGTCACGCTAAAAATGTTACTGAATAAGCTTCGCGTGATATAAGATTGCTCTAGGATCCTCCCTTGATGCGGAGTTCCTACATAGTTTGGAGATGTACCTCTATTTTTCGGAAGAGCGTATTGGTCCTAATATTATTTACCGTACGGTCATACGATGCAGAGTGTGAGCAGCGACGA
>WURT03023505.1:0-34780 GCA_009936505.3 Holothuria glaberrima | reverse complement strand
GAATCCACAATAAATCGCCCATAGTTTAAACAACCTTCGTACGTTTTTAATTCAATTTTACCAAAAGAAGATCCATTTATAAAAATTAAGTCGGCCATTTTAAGTTTTTTAATTAATCTTTAAAGTACACACGTATACCTCATTTAAGTATGCAGCCTTGTTCAGTATCACTTAAGCGGTGTTTAATGGTGCTCCAATTGCATAAACAGAGAAGTTATGGTAAGCAGAATCAAACTTGCAAAATGGCCATGGGCACATGTAGGCCATGTTACCTAAGTGAGCTAGAATTTGGTGCAGCCAAAAAAAAACTTTGTCAGTTAGGTTTCGCTTGTCATGTGATAATAATGCAAAACATTTAATTGAAGACAAAAATGCAGGAAAAGAAGTTTAAACTTGTGGAAGAAAGTTCTATAAGGCGTTCACTTTTACACTTGTGACAGATAAACTTCACAACTTTTTTCGTTGTTGTCGTTGTAGTCATGCGCGCGCGTGTGTGTAAGGTGAATGTCCTTCAGCTATCAGAGAATGGTTGGATTTATCTTATTTAGTCAAATGATATGCAGATGCCTTACTGAAAATGTAGTTAACGTACTTTCAAACTTGGCAATGCCACCGCAATTTGTTTGACGTTTTGTGAATAAGGAAGATAGTATTATTCCAACATTCAAACATTTAAGCAATTCCTCCCTCTCATTTTCTCCAACCTCATCAGTTTTTCTTGTTGCTCACTAAATTTGGACTTGTAACACATAAATTTTACTTTCAGTTGGTGACACTTTAAGTTAGCTCATAAAGATATCTTAAGATAAGTAAAGCGGTCTCTTCTGATATTTATTGTATTTATGAGAGAAGGATCCCTCTTCCTTATTATGAAGGTTTAAGGTCATTTGGGGTCTCCAAAGGTGAAACTATAAAAACTTCGTAAACTGCTTGTAAACACGATGTTTTAAGAAGAGTAACTTTGAAGCAATTCCCACTTGGCATGAAAATGTTCCACTTTTAGTTGAAATGGGGTATTGTTATTGATGGAGGTAAAAAGTCATTTGAGTTCAACTCAGGCCAAATTAAGGAAACTTAAATACAATATCTGAAGGATAAATTTGAGGGATTTCATACTTTGCATGTAGAAACTCCACATTCAGCTCAAGAACCCTATGGCATTTGGTAGAGGTCAAAAGTCATTTGAAGTCAGCAGAGGACAAACATAAGCCTTGTAGACATCTATCATTTATTTTAATTGGCTGATGCTAAAGCTGATACCCAGTAGAAGGAATTTATTGATTCCTTGCACTGGGCAGAATGGCAACATGGTGTGTGTATTTTCCTCCGTAAGGAAGCATAGAACGAAAGTTCTGGATGATTAGTTGAATGATTCACAGATGCCTAACACATATACCTCTCCAAAACAGTCAAGTACGCAACATGTAGAAAAAAATATGAAATAGCTCTTACCTTCATCATTGCGATGGGCCTGCCCTCGAAGCTCTGTGCGACATCATGGACGGAGATCAGGTCGGAGTGTTCAGCGGTAAAGTCATAAACCCACTGTCTAATCTAATAACGAGAATATGTTACTCAAACCTTAAAACTGTTTATAAACTGTTCCAGGTAACACTTTATATTATAAATCACAATACTTCGAATAAATATTGAAAACCTTATTTTGTAATAACCCAACGAGGAGGTCAAATATTACAAGTTTAGGAAATACTTAGTTATAAAAACATACATGTGTTACTTTTCTGTCGAGCACTTTACTAATAAAACGACCATCACAGGGCGAAATTAATCTTTTCGGTTGTATCATTCATTTAGTTCTTTAATATCCGGTCAAATGATTTCAAATTGTTAAGTGTAATAATCAAAATCTTATGATAAATATTACTTCCCATACCATCTGTTAGGATTATTGTGATTTTTTTTTATAGAAAATGCGTGTAAGGACATATATCGGAAAACTTTCACAAAAAGCCATGTATTTCAACAAAGCCTTTCATCGCACTTAAATTCAAAATAAGTATCGTTAAATAAACCATGGAGCTGTGAGAGATGGAGAAACAACGCTGGTTCCTCTTTTAAAACTAGGTGTTTTGCCGACACTTAAGCTTCGCATTTTCTGGTTCCCGAAATTCCTCTAAAACGTAAAGGGGTTAGACAATGAAGACAATAGGTCTTGTCGTCTACTACATCTGAGGGAGCTCATACGATGATTTCACCTATTGGTATAACATTACCAGTCGTCAAGAAAAGTAAAATTTATTTCATCTGATGCCGCCAGGTCCCACTTTCTAAAAGAGCACGGTGTAACCTAATGTTACTTTTTGAACATAGATATATGTTTCGCTGTTCGCTATTTTGAAATGTTACCATCAAAATTTAGACTCCGAATAGTTCACCAATGTTTCACATTTGTCAGCTGTGAAGATATCTTCGAAGCATTATTTTGACAATAGTCTTTGTTTCATGATTACTGGATTTAAAAGGAGGGGATCATCATTAAGAAGGAAAGTCAACAGAGGTTAAACAATAGAACAAAAAGACCTGTCAATCAAATTTTGGAACCTGAAGAGGATTAAATTATTCTCAAGTACATATTGTCTGACAGATTTGGTGGATGTTTCTCCATCCCTCACAGCTCACTAATTAAACACCCTTTCTTCTCGGCTTTAATCTAAACAACACGACTTGTTCATAACACAAGACTAATTAATGAACATGAAATTAAA
This sequence comes from Holothuria glaberrima, assembly GCA_009936505.3. Classification (NCBI taxonomy): domain Eukaryota; kingdom Metazoa; phylum Echinodermata; class Holothuroidea; order Aspidochirotida; family Holothuriidae; genus Holothuria; species Holothuria glaberrima. The sequence continues at coordinate 32,054 of WURT03023505.1, read as the reverse complement.
AACAAAAATAATAATGAAAATGATTTCCACTGAGTATTTCCAACATTTTTATAAGTTTAAGCAAACCTCTTCGTAAGTGTTGTATCTGTAGTAATCGAATCCATCCGTGCTCTGTACAGACTTCTCTCTATCTTCTGCCTGCAAGTCAATCAACCGCTGCACGTCTTGTATTCCAACCCTAAACTCCATGCCATGATTCTCCAAGAAGTCTTTCACATCAGTTAAAAGAGCAGGTGGCACTAAGATATCAACAGTTTTTTGCAGACTTTTAGTGGATTGCCAAAAGTCTAGCTGTAAGACAAAAATGAAAATTATTCTTTCTAATGGCTCCTTCTGAGTTAACTCCCTGACTACCTACTGCTCGGACCTTTGACCTTTAATTCACAAGCTACACAGACACGGACTACCCAATAAGCAACAAAAAAGTGTTGTTGTTAGGTAGTACGAAGTACAGAAATGGGGCCTTAGGAGCATGAATAATGTCAAGGGCATATCATCTGTCGGGAGGTCATTCAATGTACCGTCATCTGGATTTTTTAATTAAATAACGTTAAGGTGCTTAAGTGGGTACAATGGAGGGCGGTTGTCACCCACCGTAAAGCTATTGATTGACAGGCGGTTTTGCTTTCATGGAGAATTTTCTGTAAAAATCGAACCTAAACTACCAGCAAGGATTTCGTTCTCGGGTTTGCTGTTATTGTTGATTTCATTCCAAATATAGAGTTAAACCACAGGCGTGGGAAGCGGGGAACTGGGGCGCCAGCCCCCCCCCCCCCCTTCGAAATTTGTGGGGGAAGAAGAATGCTTCAGCCCCACCCCCCACTTTCCAAGGACGAAAGCCCCTTATTCGCCTCTTCTGTAAGAAATGTCAAAAATTTGCAGTAATGTACCTTAAAATTTGTCCAAAATGACGCACCAAATTGCATCTAAGGTCCCTCAAATATCTAAAAAATTTTCCAAAGGGAAGGAACCCTGGAACTCTTATTTGCCTCTTCTGTAAGAAAAAACAAATAATTGCAGTAATTTACCTTAACATTTGTCCAAAATGATGTGCATCTAAGGACCCACAAATATTCAAAGAATTTGCAAAGGGGAGGGGGACAACCCCTCCCTTTAGACCCCTCCCCAGGACGGCGATCCGAAACAAGGTCCACCCCCAGTCTCGAACAGCTTCCTAACTCCATATCCCAACTAAAGAAGTAATTGATAGATAAAGTTCTGTCTAGGTATACCTTACGTGGTATCTATAATACAGACCTTTAAAAGCATGAATGAATTGCTATTTTTTATTATTATTTTAATTGAAACAGTACAATTTAAAGCACTCAATTTACAATTACCTAAAAAATCTGCTTCCTAATATTTGTTACTTCTGAGACGCAAAAAAGGCTACATCATGGGACAGATAATGGTTTCTCCCCTTACTAATCTCAAATCTTTGCAACAACTTACTTCAAATTGCTTCGAAGATCATTTCTTCAATGTTGCAGTGCTTAATCGTGGAGAATAAGTCACACGTGTGTACTTCCTAGATAGTGAAGTTTCCATGTTGCAAATAAATGAGATACTATACTTTAAGATTAATGACTCTATTAACATTAATCGCATTAAGGTTTTCCATGTGAAAACTTGAAAGACATTTGCAGGAATTTGTTGGCACAGTTGAAAGACATTAAAACTGAGGTATACCTAACAAGGGTCTTCGTTGTTAGTAGTGGTACTCTTGACTGTTTATAAAGTAGTAATTTTGAATAGCTTAATTTCACTATCGGACAATAATTACTGCTACATCAAACTTTCTTCAACCATATTAAAAAAAATATATTGAAATGTTCTTCCTTAATGACTATTAAAGTCAACATACCACTGTAGAGTCCCGTTCAAAGTTCCTGAGAACCTTCAGATCTGATTGGCTCCTCGGTTTTATCCTAAGGGTTTGATACCTGTTAAAGGATAACACTTTTAACAGAAAGTTACAAATGTTACTTGTAGTAACCAATCATTTTAATTTATGGGCATTAACCCAAACAATACTTTCTACATTACGTAAAGCACAAGAGCGTTTGAGTGATGGTGGTAACATAGACGAAACAAACTAGTGATACCATATGACGTAATTTGTAAAACAAAAACTCGGTCTTTTCTCATTAATTGGTTTTAAGTATCCTGTTTAAATTAATAAATCATAATCTTCAATTGTCTTTTATATCTATAGCAGTAATTACAATATTTGCTCTTCAAACCTAGCTAAATTCCTCAAACATTTTGTAGAAGTTGATTCAAAGCTATTATAGTAAAATACCAGACATCAAGACATTCCATTCTGGGAAAAGTGCTTCTTTCTTGTCTCAAATAAGCATGTTCACAAAATATTTAGCTAAACTATACATTGTGTAGGCCGTATTTAATTTTTTCTATATTTTAAGCTAGCCGCACACTACGCGACTTTGCACACAGCAACTCGACTCGATCGTCGGGTCTCCAACAGTCGTGTAGTGTGCGTAAGTGTACGACTATAGCTGGCAGTTTTAAGACCAGTTTTAAGTCAGTTTTAAGTCGCGTCGCCTTCAGTCGGGAAGAACGAACATGTTGGTTCTTCCCAACCGAAGGCGACGCGATTTAAAACTGATAAAACTGTCAATCGCAGTCGTAAACTCACGCACACCACACGACTGTTGGAGACCCGACGTTCGAGTTGAGTTGCGGTGTGCAAAGTCGTGTCGTGTGCGGCTAGCTTAAGGTAAGTCCCGTGATTATACCGCTGTGCTATTCATAGAGGGTGTTTAATTGAAAAACAATACTTATTATATACAGAATTATATGTTGTGTGTGTGCGAAGTATTCAAAGAATAAATGAATAACAATGAAGAAAACGGATGTGCATATGAACAAATTACCCAGAATACTTCCCGGCCACTGCTATGGCCACCACTGCTGCGAAGACGAAGAGTACTTGCATCTTCATTCGTTGAATAGCACAATGAAACTGAGGGAAATCAATTGTATTTAGTTGTCCTACAGAAAGTCTGGTTATCTCTTTATCGAATAACAGATAAGAAGATCTTGAGAAGCAACAGCTGTGTCGGTATAGTCAAACAAAATCCAAATGCATCTGACTTATTGGTGGTTAAATAAATATAATGCAATATATGCCTGGTGCCCGATCTGGAGGAAGCTTCTTACACAAGCAAAAACTCACTGCTTAATGTGAAAACAGCTTAGGCTATAACCAGGCGCGGATCAAGAGAGGGGATGGGCCGGGACACTTTCGGCACCACTTTCTTTTATCTTGAGACTGTCCCAAAGCTGCTATACAATTTGTATACCTCTTTTCTTTGACAAATGCGGAGAAATACTAATGGTTTAAAATTTCAAGTTTTTCCCTTATATCCACCATCGAGGCTTCCTACATTTGACGCTCGTGGGTGAGAACTTTCCCCTCATGGTGTTAACCCACTTTTCGTTAAATCCTGGATCCGCTCGCGATAAGTATAGGATATTTCTGAGAACTCCAGATATACAAAATGACCACCTTTCATTTTGAAATAACTCACGCAAATAATATTATTTGGTTACCTCCAATACGTATGGACTTTCGGGTGCGTTTCGTTTTACGCAACCAGTGGGTTGGTTTTTAGTATACATCGATGAATATTAATGAACAACCCACTTCCGACTTTATGCTTCGTGTACTACCGGGGGGAAAGGTAAAATGTCAAAGGTCAAAGGTTAAATTTTGTGAAAATCATTTTTTACTGTATTTCCAAGAGAAAACATCCCACTGACGTGAAACTTCACACATATGATAAAAATTTCCAGTACTACCAAAATCTTTGGTTGCTATAGCAATGAAGGTGAAAGGTCGCGGGGAGGAAGCGAAGAATACATTTTGTTAGCTCGCAATTGTGTCAAAAGCCTAATGACGGGTTGGGCATAATTATTATCTTTAAACTTGGTGGAGAGGTACCCCCAGAGTGAGAAATTATGGCTCGCAGACATCGGAAGTGGTTAATGGTCAAATTGTTTAAAAAACGTTTTGGCTAAAATTCCAAAAATGAAACATTGCTCTGAAATCAAACGGCCCGCAAGAAAAAGGGATGTCAAGGTCTGCTGAAATATGTCGTTGCTATGGCAACCGAGATAAAAGGTCACTTGATAGTAGGTGATTTGTATTTTTTTCAAAGCTGCTAATAGTCGCCAGGATCAATTTTTTTTTTCAAATTTGGTTAAAAGGTCCCCCTGGATGGAAATATGTGTCTCGCAGACCCCCATAGTAAGGTCAAGGGTGTAGACATTTTCGTAAGTCATATTTGTTACTGTTATCACATTGAATGACATGTACGCCCTCTTTAGATATGCAACTCCGTGTAATGCCCGCTTGCTTTTATCATGAGTTGACCACATACTGGACTAATTTGATTCAATACTTATCCTTTGCATAAGTACCACTGTCAGGTGAAACAAGGATTTACTATCGCAAAAAAGACAGGTTTACATTTAAATACTGAAAACCAGTGGCGTAGCCATGGGGGCCAGGGGGCATTGCCCCCAGAATTTTTTTTGTAACACGTTCTTGCCCCCCCCCCCAATAATTTCAAGCGATGTGTTACAAAAGCAAAAAAAGGAATTTTTTTTTAAAGAAAAAAATACATTTACAATATATACAAACTTTGACAAATTTTCATGATCAGCGTAAAAATTAATCAATTCGGCCAGTTGGCAGGTACGAACTTAACTGAAAACGATAGCAAGAAATGATGGCGCCTTGGCCTAATTGGTCAAAGCATAGCGTAAGTGCATACATATAGTATCGACATATATGTACCATAGTCGTGTACAATGTAGAATGCAAATTGTACATACTGCTGCACGCTGCACTGCATGGGCTTCAGCACAGTAAGTGCATACAAACATGGGCGGCGATCCTGGGGGGGGGGGGATATATCCCATGAAATTGGATGGGGGATACTGTACACTATATATCCCATGAAATCAACCAGGCAGATCCGGAAATCAGAATACTTTACCTTTTTCTAGACTTTTTACAATAGGCCTATTTATTTTTTTAGGAAATACTTCTTACAGTTGTCATAGCAACACCTTGCAAAACCTGGAAAGGGCCATTTCGAGTGATCTGGTAGTATTTTTTGCAAAATTTTCTTTGCTCCGCGCCAACTGATCGTGGCGCTCCGCTGAGTGCCACTGACTTTCCGGAAATCAAAACACTTTACCTTTTTCTACTACTTTTTACAATAGCCTTTTTTCAGGAAATACTTCTGAAAGTTGTCCTAGTATCACGTTGCAAACCCTGAAAAGGGTCATTTCCAGTGATCTGGGTTTTTTTGACCAGAATTTTCTACGTATCGCGCCAACTGATTGTGGCGTTCCGCTTAGTTAGTACCACTGACTAGATCCGGAAATCAAAACACTAAACCTTTTTCTAGACTTCCTTACAATATGCCTATTTTTTAGGGAAGTACTTGTTGTCACAGTGTCACGTTGCAAAGCCTGGAAAGGGCAATTTCCGGGTAATCAGTGTAGGTGCGCCACTCAGACGAGGTTAGAGTAGCCTATGTTGAGTTTAAATTGCTCAAGGCCATATTCACGTCCTACTGTGTGTGAGCTGTATGGAAAGCTGGATACATCCGCACAAGTTATCAGTTACCAATCAGAGTGATGCTATTGTCTAAACTTATGTAAATCAAAGTGCAGTCAATTGAATTTAGAGATATAGGGATAAAATATAGTTAAGGTGATGTAACAGACCCTTAACACTCGGGTAAAAGCTTCTGCAATGTCTGAGTGAAACTGTTGGTTCTAACAAGTCATGCATGAGTCATAATTTGTGTTTTTGCTATAGGGTGTCTGTTTTTACAAATCTTTCTTAATGGTACATACGTGTACTATGTTTATATTTCCGCTGAAACAAGTGGACTTTGGGTAGTGCGTGCTAAAACCAATATAAAGTTTAGCACTAGCGACTATCAGCTAAGCCACACTGCCTTGGGAAACAGTTCAGCTGTAATTTATTTTCAAGGTAATGAAATGAATTATTAATTAAAGACTGTTGAGTTTACGGCACTGAATCTGAATGGTCACGCAGTAGTCGAACACACATCGTAAGAGCGTATATCCTAAGCCCCAACTACTAGATATCTTACTTGGATCAGGGAGGTGATATTACCACCTCCCTGCTTGGATATCTTTAGGTAACCGTTGTTGGGATAAAGTTCACTAATTCAGGTTTAAGTGTAAGGTAGTCTTCACAATTGACCTTGACTAAGTACTAGCCTTTTTCTCTCTGACTGGAAAATTCTCTCTGAACAAATTTGAAGAACAGGCCTAAAACAGCCAAGCATGCATAGTCTCTGGAATAAAGCAAATGCAAAAATGCCTAAAGAACTTAGTCCTATGACAGTGGCATCACTTAGGGAATTGGCACTGGAATTATTTTCAAAGCTAGTTCCAACCGCCTTTTGTAAACTCATGTCCCATTTTACCTTCACAACAAGTGTCGAATATGTTCTACTCTTTGAGGTACATGTATTACGAGAACAGCCAGTATATGTGCAGGAGTAATACACGTCCGCCATACGGTCAAAGTACCATGTGAAGAGTGCACACATGGCGCATAATTACTGAAAGGAAAAAAAATGTCACTATATTACAGAGTGATATGTCACATAGTGACTCCGTGAGTACTGTCCGTTTCGGCGGTTGTCTACGTAAGGCTGCAGTGCACAACATATTTCTTGTTCAGTCATGGTGATTTGGGAAGCCTTAAGAGGAGCTGAGCAAACAGAGTCCGCTCGGCAAAATATTTCGGCGGTCGTTAAGTGACAGGAAAATGTTTTTGGTGGCGATGTTAGTTAAGATTGTCACATAGTACACACAATGACTTAACGGTAGGTTTACACAATTTTGTAGTATGCATTTTTGTCCGTTTTGGCGTACCATAGTAAGTAAGGTTTTATATCTATTTTAAACAGAAGCATTACAGTATTCTCACCATTGCAATTTAAATTTTCAGAGCACTTCACTCATTAGGCGACTTGTAATATATAAGTTGTTGCAGCGTTGCACAGCTCTTTCCGATTAAAATGTACAGTGACTGTCTTACGGTGGCAAACATTTACTTGAAACAATTTTAAAAGGAATAAGGTTCACAAAAGTAAGTTTTAGATGACAAAAGCATTCAGCATATAATAATTTCAACCATCCATATTATTTTCCATAATCTATTACGTTTCGAAATAAGGTATTTGTAAATCTACTGGTAAATTATCGCAAAATACCATTGTTAAATAATCTGCGGTACAAATATAAGTCTAGATACAAAACACTTCCACATACTCACAAAAGGGAATGGTTCCTATGATCTGATGATAATCAACGACAAGGCTATCAGTGTAGCAACATGTTTCATTATTGCAAAAGCAATTTTTTCTAACTATTCACGAATACAAGCAAACATTCTGAATATTTTTAAAGAATTTTTACACCACTCTTTACAATATCACAGTCTCACCTTGTAATTCACACACAGTTACCCTACAAATGTTACAAATGTATTCAAATTGTATAAGAACATAACCGTTCTTTAATGTATAAATTTAAATAAAATAACAACCAAAGAATATGGAAAAGCTTGTAGAAAATATCTAACAAGCTATATCGTCAAAGGTAGGTAAGACTGGTTACTTATTTCTAGGAAGTTTTCCATCATTTTCTATGAAAATGTATGGTAAACTGCAACATTGTTAGTTATTTCATAATGAAAACACTTGTTTTTATTTACATCAGATATTTTTCCTTACTCTACCTTTTATCTTCTCAATAGACAACTGTGATGTTTTGTCACTATTTATTCCAGACACTAACGCAATTAAATATTGTGTCAAGTCAGTTAAGTGGACAAATTAGAATTCTCATCCATCAAAATTAAAGAACAATGGAATACCCTTAGGCTGGGAAAAATGCTACTACTCATATATTTCTGGTCGTTCCTCACATAGTCCATTAACAAGTACTTCTTCTCCTGTAGTACGAGGTGAAATGAGTTATTGCTTAAGTATCAGGCATCCCTGCCATTATCCATCTCCCTTAATTTCATGAATCGCCTAATCAATCGGCCGTTAGTGGTTGCGGTCTTCGTTGTGTGTGCCGATCCCATCATCATTTGAGGATTTTTTCAAATGCTATCCGTTATTCTTGGACCCCGTCTGGTTTTCGTAGGCTACCCCTCCCCTTCCCGAATCCTTTTCAAGTTTATTTTTATTACAGTAACCCAAACTTCAATTCATACCTCGGGTTGGTTAGCAAGGATTTCTATATCTCCCATAAAAACGACAAATTGTATCAATACTATAAATGTAAACCTTTGTTTAAGGGCAATATTTAACAGGTGAGATATTATTTGGGAAACAATTTCATGAAATGAAAATACAGATTAAAAGAAACACGTTAGATCGTCTTTTCAAAAAAACATTTAAAATGACTACAACTGCCTTTTATATGTAAACTGATCCATCTTAAAATATTTACACCAAAAAATTCTTGCCAGTATTGTTTCCTAGCAGTAAAGGAATTATTATAAGGAGGTACTTATGCCTTTATGGTATATAATGTCAGTAAACTTTCATCATATCATATCTTTAATACTGTTTATGATGAAATGGTTACGTTCTCGAACAATAGTAACTTGCCAGTATACAATCGCAGTATAAATTTCAAAATACCAATCTAGTCCATTCAACGGCATCAGGAAAATGGTTTGATATTAATTTCATCCCTTTATTCACCTTGAACTGAAACGTTGTCCGTTACGCCGAGAACTTCTTCAATTTATTCCATTTCCGTCTAAAAGGAGTGAAAGCTTCACACCAAAGTAAGTTCAATCCATTATGATCTTTCTAATAAATTTGTCTCGTACAACTGTACTAGTAAACATACCTTACAATGTTATAGTGAAATTGAATCAGCAAAATGTGTAGAAATATTGCCAACATACAATATTGTTAACGTTTTGTAGTATGATGCAATTATCAGTGCTCAATAATCAATATACTGTGTCGTAGCAGCCAATCCTGTAAATACCTCATAAGCCTATAGAACAGTGAAAATATTATACCAATCCTCATGAAAACACATTATCCCTATCACTTTTCGCATATACTCCTCAAACGTCTGTAACGGGTTTATCTTCCATCACCATTCCGTTAATTCTGCTCTCAGTTTCTGGTCCTTGTGGCCATTGAGGAGGCGTCTTCAAATTACGGGTGATTCTCTGTAAGAAAAATGAAAGTATATTTAGATGTGCCGACAGCTGCCGTTAATAAAGGTTTTATCTTCTTCTTAGGTATCATTGCTAGTAGTATGCACTGTAAAAACATTTGGCTCAATTTGACCCAAAAGTGGGTCAGGAGGGAACTGACTAATAGTAATGATGACCCAAATAAGACTTCATCTGACCCAAATTGAATTAAATGTTGATCCAACAATGTTGGTTCAGTTCCCTCGTGACCCAAGTGTTTTAGAATGTGTGTATGGAATGCATAACAACAAGAGAAAATCCTGTCAGAGACTCATACGGCTCTATTATGAACAGCTCATTAGACACTACATTAATACTCAAATCCCCATAGCATGGGTGTAATTGGGTCGCGTAACTTTTTACTTGAGGTGTAACAAGTGTAACAATATTTATACCGAACAACTTCGAGAACATATCCTCATTATGTAAAACGGAAGGTAAGCTACCAGAAGCAGGAGTGATCCCAGGTGAAGCTAGGGGAAGGGAAAATTTCGAGTTTTGTCGAAGAGTCTTAATGGTTCCCAAAAAACATGCAATTCCCGACAGCGGTAGCCCCGAAGAAGTATTTGATTTGCCCCTTAAATGGCATATCTTCAATAAAAACCCCAAACCTCCCAAATTTTATTGGAGCAAGTTTTCAAATTTTCCCCAAATTGTTGATTGTCTGCACTAAAAGTCCCAAAATTTTCGGAAAGTTTGCGACAACCCCTCTCCTTTATCAGGATTTCAGGCTGCTGCCCCTTCCCTTTCCTTCACAATTGGCAAAACCCGATTCCACCCTGCCTGTTCACAAGTCCAAAAGGCACATGATTTAAACATCCCTTATTATTGGAATATGTCATGTTTTCTTTACAACGGAGTTCAGAGCAGTTTTGATTAGGTGGCAGTAGACTTGTATCAAATGTACACAACAGTCCAAGCGAAACACTTCATGTTTATGCAAATAATTTCACATAAAATACTACAAAATAAAAAGCAAATCTGGTTACCTCATAAAATGTGCCAGGCGTCATAAGAAACTTGTAAGCAGCAAGCAGTGGTATGAATGCAACTGACGTACATGACACTAACCAACCTAAAGCCATCGACCAATCAGGATACGAATAGTCATCTAGTTTGAGATTTTCAAAGTTCATCAGTCCGAACACCAAAATAACCTGTCAATAGAAAAGTGAATAATTTAATGCTTCATGGTGATTTTTTTTTTCCATACTTATGAAATGTGAAAAAATGACTGGTTTTGTCATTGAATACCATTCTTTATATCGATAAACGACTTATTTGAAATGATATGTTTCAGCCAATCAGAAGCGGTTATTTTGTACAAATTTCTCGTGTTAATTCGTGACACACATGAGAGGGGCGTATTAAAAAAATGCAAAAATGTTAATGTTTTACCCCATGTAACTACTTAAAACCAATTATCAAGAAAATACGAGACAATAAATGACCCTGGCGTCCCGTAACGAAGGCGTCATTGCAACAGCAATGGTGCTTTCGTTACGGGAAGCCGGGGAACGTTCAAGGGATATAATTCCTTACAGCTTATTGGCATACTTTAATCACAGATGAACCACTTTTAGTTCCCGACATTAAAGCCAGACACTCTTCACCGCAAAGTATATTTTTAGTGTGAGGTATCAAAATTCTCAGTTGGTGATTGCTCTTTGATTGACATCAAAGTTTGAAAATACAAAAGATGCATGGTAGCTCACATTCCACACAATGCAGAGAGAGTGCTTGGATAACACATTACAACCTTGTATGCTCCCTAGGACATGGCCTTGAGCAATAAAATAGGTTTGTGTCTGCACAAGGAGAAAATTTACACAAGTATGGGAGGAGCTACAAAATGCATACTTTTGGGGAATTGGGACTGTCTGGGATGACAAGATTTGCCCTTTAATCGAATTAGTCGATATGGTTCTAGGGTCACCAGCAGCAGTTGTCGGTAAAGTTATTCCTTGAAATGTCTGGCACTAGTCGTTTGTGATCTACTATATTACTGAACACGGAGTATGCCGCACCGTCCTGTTACGTAGGCAAGGGAATCCCCGCAGTTGTGAATACTATCATTAGTAGTACTTACGATTATCATAGAAGGGCATATGAACAGCCAACAAATTCGCCAAAAAAATGCTGGAGGCCTTCCAATCATCTCTGCTATGTCGTTTGATATTCTCTTGGTGGGTATCGTCAGACCTGACAAAACCATAAGCAAGAGACGGGGTGTTAAGTGAGTAATGTAAACAACAATATGTACACAAGGAGAATACCTTGGGTTGCTTGAATTAGTATAACCTTCGCTACAAATGCATAAGTTGAAATTAAAGGTAAAATGCAGTCACTCAATTTGGATAAGTGTAGTAGCCTACCCTATTTTATGAATGGCTCTTGAGATAAAAGTGACAATATTTTTGTCACTAAATTGTGACATTTACGAGGCCTAACTCCTTAGTTTAACTTGAACATGCAATATTTAGATTTTGAAAGATCATGAAAGGTGCTTAAAAGAGAAATAAGAAGAAAATTTTTGTGGTTTAGCTGTAATTCGAAAGAAAGTTTGCCACGACTGCTTATTTCCTTTAAGTAAGAGTGATGCAACTAATGCCAAGACAAATATTTTAACTTCATTTTACTTCAATGTTGATCATCAAAATTGAAGTAAACTTTCGCGGTAGATTCATATCAGTTAAAGTTTAGCATAATTGATAACAACCTTTACGGAAAGTGCAAATCATGCAACGGAACATGTTAATTAGCAAACAAGTTTCTTTTTAACCATGTAGAAACTTGTGGAACATACAACATCATTTCGTTTACCGTAAAACCAGGAAACTGCAATGGCTTCGAAAAAGACTGCTGTAAGAATTGCGTACTGGGCAGCAAAGTTATCAAACAAAAATACCAGATACGTGCCTCCCTGAAAAAACAAGCAGAATATTTCAAAATAATTACAGTCTTCTTGAACAATGAACTATGAACTAGTGGGCAACTTTAAAAGGAAGCTAAATTAGGATGTTGATAATAACTGCCAGCTAGCCTAAAAGTATAGTCCAAACCCAAATTTATTTTTGATATAATGCAGAGAAAGTGATTATAAGTATTCTGATGAAATTTTCATTCAACTCCCATGTTCGTTTCTCAAGATATTAGCAACTGAAGTTATCACATTTCCTACCAAAAGTCAACTTGTAACAAACAGGCGTGATGTCATAGCTTCACAATGAGGACCAATATTTTGTGTTTCTTTATTTTTCATTTTATTGTTTTGACCTTGGTTTGTAAGGGTTGCTGTTTTGCCCCTTATGCATATAAAGTTTTAAAAATTCCACTGCCGAGGATGTATTTAGGGTATGAACGTTTTAGAGTTTTGTTGTATAAAATTGGTACCGTAGTAAATTTTAAGGAAAAACAAAACATTGCCCATCAATGTAAGCCATGACGTCACACCTGCAGTGCTTCAAGCAGTCAGGTTCACTCTAATAGAAAATGTAATTGCTAATATCTCAAGAACTGAACATGGGAATTGAATGAAAATTTCACAGAATGCTTAGCACGTGTTACTCTTTAAACATACCAAACATAATTTTGGGTCTGCACTATTCTTTTAATACTTAGAAAATAGTCTTCATAACATCATGCAGAAAACAATTCTTCTTTCACTCTTTTCTCAGACGCACACTGCATTCAAACAGTTCTCACAATGATGCCTGTGACATCACGCTCTCCGGTAGTAAGCATCAGGTTGCCGTGGGGTAGTTTCGTCATTTTAAATGAAACTCCAGAGACAAAATCCTGGGTGCACGCGTGTCCGTGGCCCACATTTTCCAGATGAAATGTGGCCCTCGAATGAAAAAAAAAATTTGACAATCCCTACCCTATAACTTACAACTCGGGTAAACCCCAAACAAATCGTGTTTTGAAGAGGAGGTAACCCCCGAATTATAAGCAGTAACTCATAGTTCGACAAAGCACTGTCGCTGTCAGTGAATTTTAACTAACTTTGTAAACTCTCCTTTAGACCCTACTTAGGCAGATAGGTGGGGCTACCGTATTTCATTGGAAACAATCTGCTAGAGAGGCGATTAAAAACGGTATTACAAGGAAAGCAGCCGGTGAGATGGATACATTTGGTCCCGTGCAAATAAACCCGGTGGTCCGTCCGGGACCACCAGAGTTGATATTAAATAGCTGGGCCTTTATAGACATCGTCCTCTTGTAAGCTTTCACATAAGTGATTTCAAAACCTTCAAGTAAACTTCTGCTTTCAGAGTGCGTTGGCTACCAAATATCAGAGTAACGATGACAACCGACAGCTGCATCAGAACAAGTTTAACCAGTGTTCGTCCTTACAAAACATTGCAACTTTGTCAGAAATATGCATAAATTTTGTATATATAAGGGTGTTGTTTCTAACAAAGTGCATAAAGCATACCATATTGGTTTTACAGAGAAAAACAAAAAGGCAACACGCAATTGCAAGCCAAGCCACTCACCTGAGAAGTGAACGCAAGGCCAACTACCATGTAGAACGCAAAGAGTAAAAAGACCACAATCTCTCGATGAGCTTTGATTACTCTTGGGAACTGGTCAGAGAGGGCTGTCAAAATAGCTTCTGTGCCACCAAACTAAAGAAAAGAACGAACAGTCGGTTTGATCTTATATAAAAGAATGTAAGTTCTACCACTAGACAATTTACAGTACTGTACTTCCGTACCTCAACTCTTAAACGAATGTATATGTATTGTAAATCCTTTGTGGGCAACAACTTTAATAAGCTTGCCTACCGAGCTATCCAAACCGAGTGTGATCAACATGAGAAAAAACAACAGGGACCAAATAGTTGAACCTGGCATGGTAGCGAGGGCTTCTGGATACGTCACGAATACCAGACCCGGACCTAATAAAATAACAAAGAATTGGAAAAAAGACTTTATAAATGCAGTTGTGAGATACTTTACTTTCGCCATTATACATTTTAGTGTTTAAAATAACCAATCTTGACGTGGGAGGGGAAGGGGGTTCATACATGTTTGTGTTATGATTATGTATAAAAATATATTTCATTACATCTATAGCATCTTACATCAATAAATGCAGTAAGGCTCACCATTTCATTGCCATATGCCACTTTTTCAGTAAACCGTTGTACAATTTGACAGAAGTCAAACATTGTATTTAGATTTAGCTGGCATTGAATGGTACACAGACATTCCAATGAGTCTTGCATTAAAACTATTTACATGGGTAAATAATCTGAATCACCTGAATCACATAGAGCGCGTGAAGAAATAGTCAAATATCACTAACACTCACATAGCAACCGCTATAAAACGTAATTAAGAGTTTATCTGACTGACTTTGATAGATCCATAAATATCATTTTTTGTACTTTATTTTATGGTCTATATCTAAATGAATCTTGAAACGTAAAAATATCGATACCTAGTCTACCTCTTGCTCAGTGCATCTCTAACTTTATCCAGGCTTTTAAGTACTTCGTGGTAGTTGGCTATTGTAAGCCAATAGTGAGGGGTCATCTTTCTAAGTTGATTTATTCTTTATTGTTCATTTCAAAAGACAAAAGTGCTGTCAGATTATTCAAATGTGATCACTTTCTTCAAATTCCTGTCCATTGAGCGTCTCTAATGGGGGATGTTGATTCTTACCTGGACCTGCCTAGTACGTGGCAGGCTGTACGGCATATTCCTTGTTCAGCCATACCCTTAAAGAGAGGCTGAGCAAAGAAAGTCCGCCCGCGGGCTATACCTGAACATAAATTGATCTCACATCCTCAGATAGTACACAACAGAGACAGCAACAGTTTCCCATGTATGCCATGCATATTTATTTATGCTCCAGACGCAGTGGTTAGAATGCAATCATGCATTCATTAACATAAGCTGGAATGTTACATTTGGAGACACTCTTTGATGTAGGGTATAGTGAATAATGCCTATGTGTTACTGTATTATTATTCATATTATCGCCACTCCTAATAAAGTTGCACTATAAATTCGAACAAACGAAATGTTTATGGACTATGAACAGATGAATAATATCAAGTATGATACTTAAACGTTGTTAAATGGATTTATCCATTCATGAATATGGCAATATAAAGGAATAGGCCCACATTCAGCCGCTTTTAAATTCCGTCCGTCATCTTCCCATGTTACACACTTCATTAAGAGAATGAAAGAACATCAGTCAATGCGAAGACATATTTTCCACTAAAAGAACAACCTACAACGAATTATCTAAAAGTACAGTTGTATTTTTAACACGCTACTTCCAGGTATGCAAGTTTGCAGATTTTCATATACGTGTTCACGTTTTCTCTATTTATAGAAGCGCTTGAACATATATAAAACCAACTATGTACAGAAACGTACCCTCTGTTGCTACTTCTTCAATTGGTACTGAATTTCTCTTGGCCATGTAACCCAGCACAGAGAAAACCACGAAGCCAGATAAGAAACTCGTTACACAGTTTATAATACTTGTCAAAATAGCATCTCTGAAATGAAATGGGAACGAAAGCAAAAGCTCACTGAATGACTCTGGTTTTATCTATATAGTAGTGTGAGTAATATATTAAGTAATCATGCTCGTAAAAAATGTTTGACATTGATAAAGAAAACATATATTTTATTGGTATTGGTGTCAACTGTCGAGAGTCACAAAGGCCGGTACTGCTTTTTAAAACTGCCCCTACCCCCTACTCTCTACTCTCAGACGCCTTTATCAATCGAATAGTGAAGTCACCATTTCCGACATAGGCTGGTGCCATGTAGGTTATGATACACTTTCAAAATTCTCTGTACGATCCATCGGCACCACCAAGAGGAGGAGCATGGGGGCATTTGCAATTACTTTTCAAATGCAACAGGGGCAGTTGAAGAGGACAAGTTTTAGGACGTTACCACACGACACACTTAACTCTTGGGGAAATAGGTTTTCCTACATAAAATTTTTTTATAGATGGAATGATCCGTCTTTAACTTTTGGAAATGTTTCAAATAATTCTGTTATAGACACAGAGAAAACTTGTTCTTACATCAGCTAAATCTTTCCGAGATATTAAGTCAACTTGATTCAGATACATATGCCAGAATGTCGCTTGTACAGACAATGTACAAAGTGGTCAATTTAAAAAAAGTTCAAAGTTGACTTAGAAGAAATTTTTAAAAAATCGTGTTGTTTAATTGTGTAGCAAAGGTCTTTTAAGTTCAGCGGAGTCCAGATGCATTGTAAATAGACAAAATTTGTAAATATGAAAACAAGATGGGGTATGGATGTCCTACGGGTAGGTTGACCCATCGACGGCATAGGCGTAGGAAGCGCCGGTCTGAGGGGCGTAAGCCCCGATTCAAAAATTTGGTGGGCGGAAGTATGCTTCCCACACCTCTAATCCAAGGACGGAAACCCCTTATCTGTTTCCTCTGTAAAATAAAAATGTCAAAATTGGTAGTATTTTCATTAAAATTTGCCAACTACGTTGAGCCAAATTGCATTAAAGGAAACTCAAATATTAAAAATTCCCTTACGTCCTTCTCCAGGACGGTGATCCGAAACAACATTCCATCCCAGTCACACACAACGTTCTACGCCCATGATCGAAGGGTTACATTTTCAAAAGAATTCTGACGTAGACAGAGGTGTCTTGTTTGAAGAAGACAGCAGTCGCCTCAAGTTCGTTTTGAAAAATCTGCTTAATCTACATACAGATCTCTTATTTCCCTCACAAGTAAGACTCATTCATTGTTTACAAACAATGTCGTCACTGCGTGTCAGCAAAAGAGTTTATAGGGCGCGCTTACACTGTCGTCACAATGCCAAGTAGATTCCAATTCGACTACTTTTTGCGTGCAATCGCACAAGCGTTTGCACGCGCACCACCTAACATATACGTATGTGTTCTTGTGCATGCTCTATGCCAACCAATGTCAACCAGTGGCGTAACCGTGAACAGCCTAGTATGTTTCTGTATAAAAACATAGAATATTGAAGGTACACCAAAGAGTTATTCCTGCATGAATTTAACAAATATGTAACGAACATGTCGCAAGATTGATAGGAGTCATTCCTGAGTTAGGATGACAGGGTGCACTAAGTCAAACTGGAGTGACTGTATTTTCCCTTGAAGCGATGAAAAGGCAACATGGTCAGGAATGCTAACTTTCTTCATCCCCTGGTTGGGGATATTCCATAATGAATACAAATATCTTATGCTTTTCTAACAGTCAGAGATAAGCAGAAATTTAAGTATGCACACTGTGAAACACTATTTCTTGAGCGCAAGCATAACCGGTCTGCCGGTACTTAGATATTTAATCTCCATTAGTATGCTGAGGCAAAAAGTGAATCTGTAATTAACATTGACCATATTATTCGACTTTGCAAACATCGTTTTTCAAAATCAGCAAGGTGTGTACTAGTCTGTTGTATGAAAAGTGTGTGTTTTGTCCACCTAAGTATCAAACTGATGAATTTCCAATTGGGCGGGCTGGTTGAAAATCAATAGAATTGTGCAGGAAGAATATTTCAGATCGAACCAGTGGCATCACCAGGAAATCAAAAGTGGGGGAGGGGTGAGTAAAAGTTGGTGGAACAAAATGATGTGCGCACACAGTACTCCTCTAAGCTGTATACCTTTGCACAGGAGCGGACTGGTGGTAAGTGGGGACAAAGGTCATGAGTAGGGGGAAAATGTCCCCATTCCCCTCCTTGGTGGCATCGCTGGATCTTACATCGGAAACGTCTCAAAAACTACTATACAACTGTTCTTCTAACTTAAATTTGCTCGTCAATCCCCAACTTTGAAGTTTCATCAGCCGCATCAGACGAAAACTTTACTTATTGCATATTACCTCTGAATATTATTGTGAAACTGGTTGTAGCTGGAGAAAGCAAGGAGAACTCCAAATCCTGGTCCAAGAGAAAAATAGACCTGAGTTGCTGCGTCGACCCATACCTTTAAATTAACAAAGACCGAACAGAATAGATTGATGTGTGGTGAAAGCTTACAAGCAACTATCACGTAGATACATGGAATTGTAGCTATTGTTTCATACGTTCAAATCATTGGTTATCCAACTACCATTTCATAGAATTCAGTGCAATATTTTGTGACATTCACATATGCAATAAACAATTCTGCATGATAACTTTGTTCTTGTTTCTCTGTTGATGTTGACGTCACCATATTTTTCTGTTAAATTACAAATATACAATTGACACTCCCCTTTTGTTACAATAAATTAAATAAACAAATTACATGTTTGAAATAATTTGAGTAGTATAAAAGGCGATCTATATTATCCTTCATTACTACTGTACCATTTTTTTAGCAAAATAAATGTAACTAACCTGTGCCTCCCCGAGTTTTGTGAGGTTTGGTTTAAGATAGAATGCGATGCCGTCACCTGATCCCTCCAGAGTAACTCCACGAATAAGCAAGCAGAAGAGTACCACATACGGAAAGGTTGCGGTAAACCATACCACCTTTAGAGAATAATAAGTTTTACATCAGGTACAACAACTTTCAGTTCAATAAGATTAAGAAATAATTGTTCAGTGATTAACTACTTTGTTAAAGTAAATTAAACCAAGTTACCTTTCCGGATCCTTTGATGCCTTTCCATAAGCTAAAGTAGCAAATAACATAGACAGCTAAAAGGCTCAGAAGAAGAGGCCAAACGATCGTGCCAAGATTCTCTAATCCATCACTCATGTGTATTTGAAGGACACCACGTCTACATAAGTTGATAAAAGGAACATAATTGAACATAATCATTATGATTAATCACAAGGAATCACAGAAAGATCGTCGTATAGAAAACAATGTATCATAAGACTTTCTTCTTTGAGTACATTCTACATAAGGTAATTCGATGCATAATTTTACAAAAAGTGACTGTCATAAGTTGGGCAAGATTTCACATGAGTTGTCGTTCAAGGGAAATTCCTTACTTTGTCTTTCTACTACAAAAGTCATAATCTTCAGTGCTTACAATTTTTTCATTACTCATACTATAAGAATGATGAAGACAAACAAAGTTTACACAACTATATATGATCGCTTTCAAGTTAAAACCGTTGCTACTTTTCTTACCAGAAAGCCACAAGGATGAGTGATTCCTTACCTCTTAGATAAAAGTCAAGTACCATGGTTTACAAGTTGACAGTTTGATTGTGAAGAAAATGTGCTTAAAATTTAGGAAAAATGTCTCAAGCTCACGGGCATGGATCAAACAGATATCACGTGAGCAAGGTCAGAAAGCTTCTTGCTGTTTATTTGGAGTACGACATACAAGATTTCAGATACAAACATTTTTAAGAGACAAATCATGCTTATAAGATTTTAACAATTTGAACTCCACTTACCCCAAATGACCTTTGAACTCCACCAAATATACAAGAGATCAAGCACTTTAAACTGGGCACATTCCTAGCAAGTATGAGATTCATCGAAGTTTCTCTTGTAAAGATATCATGTATAAAAGGTTGTCAAAATTTGACGTCTAGTGACCTCAAATGACCTTTGACTCCACCAAAAGTCAAAGGGACTATTTACTTATGGTGGGACCCACATATCAAGAATGAGATTCATACACATATCCCTACTCGAGATACCATGTGTACAATTGTTTGCAGTTTGACCTTAGATTACCTTTGACCTCCACCAAAAAGAGTAGGCATCAACTACTAAATTGGGAGAAGTAACATGTTACTATGAGATTTTACAAGTTAACACATCTTGAGATGGTGAATTTATAAGGAGTCTTCATGATTTACACCTTTTGACTTGTCCTGACACCAAATAACCTTTGACCTCCACAAAATTGGAGGACAGCCTTACATTCCATGTGGGTACTTTAAATGCCAAGTATGATATTCATCAAAGTTTTCCTCTAAAACTCCGTATTTACAAGATTTACACCATTTGACCTCCGGTGACCCAAATTACCTTTGAACTCCAAACGCAATCGGGCAATCGGCATGTTCACTAAATGTGGGGCACCTACTGACAAAGTATGAAAATCATATACGATTGCCATCTTGAGATATTGTGTTTACAAGGTTTCATAGTCTGATCTCTATTATCCCAAATGACCTTAGACTCCACCAAAAACAGTAGGGATCATTTAGAGTACAATTTGGAGAATATATGTCATGTACCTGCCAAATATAACCTCCCTCAGTAATCACTCTTCTTGAGATATCGCGTTTACAAGGAAGCGTCACCTACAGTCACACACTTACACGTCGACATCACATAGATTTCTTTTGCCTTTGTTTGGCAAGGAATCAAAAAAGCACATGGCAAGTGCAATGCTGCACATCCCTTTCATATGGATTCTTATAAGGTTCTAGGAAGCCTTTGATTCTGTAATCTGCAAAATACGCAGCAACGATATAATACAAGATACCTGAAAGGGAATTACAACTTTTAGATAACCAGATTGATTCATTAGTAATTATTGACATGGTACATTTAATACAAACGAGAAAACAGTTCATCTCACTCGTAGTACTCTGTCGTTGCTGATATTGTTTTATTTACGATTTCTGTTACTATGTTCCCGTTCTCATCAGTCGTTGTAACGTTCGCAAAGTACTCTGGCATATCGGCCGGCTCAAAGCAGTATTTGGTGTTGTAGTCGTGATCACAACTACTCCATGGCAAGGGCCGTGCAAACGAGGCAAAAAAGTAATAGAGGGCATATGATATGATAACGTTGTAGTACCAATCAACGAAAAACGCCACCAATACCATCGCGAAGCCAATACCTGAAATTGTGAAGGTGTTTTAAAAACAATGTATGAATTTAAAATGTAGGGAAGGGTAGAAAAAAAATTTTATCTAGGATTGATTTGTAAACCAAAAAAGGCGATTGGTAAAGGAAAGTTAGCATTAGGCCTACAATAAAATATGTCTGAGATTGTGTTGCTTTGTTTATAGTAGACATAAAGCTATTGTTCCTTTTAATATGTTGTGAACGTTTACACTGCCTGGAGGTTATTTTTACCAAAGGTTAGGGTTTTATGTTTAGATTGTAATCCATTCTGAAGTATTCTGATCATTTTCTCAGCGAAGATAAAGAGAGATAAAATAATAACGTTAATACGATACTACACACACACATTTCTTTAAAAAAGAAAAGATATCAGAAGGGTGAATAAGATTCACCTACCTTTGAAAAAAGGACAAACTTTGTCCCAAACAGTTATGGCTCCTGATTGGTTGTATTGACCTAGAGCCAACTCCAAGTAGAAGAGAGGAATCCCGCCAAAAATCAACATTACACAGTAGGGAATTAAAAAAGCACCTGGTGGGGAAAAAGAACGTATTTAGTGATCTGAATAGTTGTTTTCAGTAGAAGTAGACCTATGTTAGTTAAGCATTTTAACAATTCAACTTAGAGTTATGTCTGTGATTGGCCAGAAAGAATAAGGAATGACCATATACAATTCTCCTAGCTTTATAGCCCGTGAAAATTTGCAAGCAGAGTTTCTGTAGAATTATAAAACAACAGCAACAACAATAACAACAACAAAAATAGATACATAAAAATACAAATAAACGGCTGTCAATTAAGAACGCAAGGTGCGACCCCCCCCCCACACACACACACACAACTTGACCACCACTTTTGCCACCCAACTGTCTTACAACACATGATTACCAAGGGTTAAGGGGGATACAGAATGAATCCTAACATACAAGTCACAATTCAGGAACTTAACAATGCTGTATGGAATCCAAATATAAATTTTTGGCACCCTTAGCGGGCACCCGATTAAGTCGGGTGACTCTTACTACCGCTTTTTAAAACCCGTGGTTTCCATCATTAATGTGGACCCTGCGTCGGGCGCTGAAAAGAGGGGGCGAGTATGCACAGCCATATATATACAGATGGCTTTGCGTGTATGACCCCAGCAGTACCCTTACAATTGCAATGAAGTTTTTCGGTCAGCATATAATTTCCAGTCATCGTCGGCCAAAATGTTTCATTTGCATTTTCAATAACAAATGGAGGGCAATGTATTTTCTCGGGAAATGGTCTTGAATTAACCAAAAATTCATTGAAGACAAATTCCTTGTTGAGACCCCTAGACTTCCGCTTCTGACTTGAAGCCTTCGCCGCTCACTCTGTAATGCTTGATATGTCAGACCTTAACCAAGTGCAGCCCTTCGCTGAAAACCATTTGACAATAGTGTTATGATTCTACGGATACGGGGTACATGATTATGTGTACGTATGTATGAAAGACCCACAATATCAGCATTCCATTCATTTATAGTAAGTCTGACCCCCGACCTTCAAACAATAACAAGAAACATGTTCTGAAAGGTTCGTAGTACCCTAAAATATTGAACCATGTACCACCATTTAGAATGTAAGCGCTACGTTTTCCTTAAAAATTATCAAAGGTGGAAAGACAATTGCTGTGAAAGGTTTCAACCCCCTCCGCCTCGTCAGGGAAGCTATCACATCCCGTCGAGCAAACCCTGGCACCACCGGAGCTGTGAAGGTTCTAACAAACTTTGCAGATTAGGCTGGGGGTTTGACTTGTAATGTACAGTAAGTTGGCGTTTAGACCTTGTCTTTTGTCTCAAAGGATTTGCCCTCGGTTTCAGCTTCAGGAACTGTGTTCTCGACTACAACACTGCTATGTAGGTTCCAAACAAATGGTCTACTTACTTCGTCATGTTTGAACAAGTTACTCCCAAACTAATGTGTTTAAATTAAGCTATAAGTCTAGAACCTAAGGTCAAGAACGTGATAGTTTTTACAATAATACAATTTTAGCACAATGAGGCCCATTCTCAATATAACACTTAAAATATGTTGCAACATTTTTTTTCCAATAATCTTTCTTTAAACACCAAAAATCTTATATATTTATCCGATTCCATTCTTTAAGTAATAGTTTTGACTGTTGGTTGCACAGTGTTTTTTAATCTGTGTTCTTTCTTTGAAAAAGCAGCATCATATTTTCCCCCTTTTTGATTCCTTACCGAAGGCAAGCAAGGAACCTGTACGATGGTGATGTCGTGTGTGTATGTGTGTATGTGACGCTTAGCTTGTGAACAGGGTATCTCAAGATAGCAATGACCAGCACTTTTCATATTTAGTATATAGATTTGTCATGTTAAAAGGAAGAACCCTACTGTTTTTGGTGGAGGACAAAGGTCATTTGAGGTCACCAGAGGTCAAAAACCGAAAATCTAGTAACCTTGATATCTTGAGATAGCAATGACCGACACTTTACACCTCTGGTATATAGATTTGTCATGTTGAGAGAAAGAACCCTATTGTTTTTGGTGGAGGAAAAAGGTTATTTGAGGTCATCAGAGCTCAAAAATCGAAAAGCCTTGTAAACACAACATCGTGAGACAGGAATGACCGACACTTTTCATATTTAGTATATACTTAGATTTTCCATGTTGAGAGGAATATTCCTATCGTTGTGGTGGAGGTCAAAGGTCATTTGAGGTCACTAGAGGTCAAAAACCGAAAACCTCGTAAACTTGATACCTTGAGATAGCAATGACCGATACTTTACATCTCTGGTATACAGATTTGTCATATTAAGAGAAAAGACCCTATTATTTTTTATGGAGGTCATAGGTCATTTAAAGTCACCAAAGGTCAAAACTTAAGACGTTATCAACGTAATATATGAAGATGGGAAAGACAGAAACTATTCATAAAGGAGGAAGCAGAGACAAATCTCTCATAACATGTTTTTTTTATTCTTTTTTTCTTCATTTTAAGTTTTGGTGGGGTTCAAAGGTCATGTGAGGTCAGTAAGGGTCGAATTGTGAATGCTTTGTAAACACTGATGTTGTCAAGAAGTATAAATTTGCCGGATAAACTTCTGTGTAACAAAGCATCCCCCTTTCGGCAAGGAATCACTAAGCCTTTGGGCTTTCTGGTCTTTATTGTGATACTGTGGTGTCTCATCATTTCTGCCTACTCAACTAGGACCAGTTTTCCGCTATCATATGCTCAATATTGACAGTAAAGTTTTCAAGCTTTTTTTAAGTCGATGTTTTCAGGGGAAAATGTTTGTCAAGTTTTCCTGTTTGATTCATTTCATTGTCTGTCTTGCTTTAATTTTTGCAAGTTTTACTTCATTTTATTCATACCCTTTCACTTTAACTATTAATGTTCCTTCTTAGATAAAGAAGTAAGCTGATGGAGCCCCTAGAGGACAACTAATAAATTTGATATTCTTTTGATTTCATCATCGAATATACGAAAAAGCCTTCAAAAGGTCTTATATGTTATTAAAAAGTAAATTAAGGGCAAAAACTTGAATGTTGGGAACGTTTTTTATGTGTTTGCCTGCTTTAAGTATTTCATCATTGGTGTAAATATTCGGAAATAAATCTCATATCATTTATGCCATCTACAGTTAATTCAGAATAATTTATTATAAACAGAATATCCTTGTTGGAAAATAACCTTCACAACCATTAAAAATTATGTGACCCTATACGACATCATAAAAATGGATGTAAATAATATTTCGAACAATTTGGCTCCTTCTTAATCAAAGTATCATGTTTGGTGGTGAGGAAATACACATCAGACCTGATGCCCCTAATTGTAAAGTTGTAAACATTGATAAACATATATTGTCTTTATCTACGAACATTGTAAGGTACAAAAGTCTTATTTAAAAGAACAATCAAGACCCAAATTTACTTTTGTTTACATAAAAGAACACAAACTTATTTCCAGCATTCTGGTCAAACGTTAGTTCGATCCTTATTCTCGGCTCTCAAGATATTAGAAAGTTTTTAGCAAAATTTTCAGCCAAAGTGAACTTGCAGCCAACAGGTTTGATGTCATGGCCTGACATGTATGACCATTGCTGCGTTTTCTTAAAAGGCAAATCTTATTTTACACTTGATATTTGTCCCCTTGTGGCAAACTAGCAACTTTCATAAATAAAAAGTTGGACCAATTGGTAAAAATTTAAAGCAAACACACAGCACTCTCATCAATATAAAGCCATGAAATCATCCCTGCTTGCTTCAATTTCAGTTTTGATAGAAAACGTGATAATTTCGGTGTTCAATATCTAGAGAACCGAACAAAGAAGCTGACTGACGTTTTACAAGATTGGTAAAATTTGCATCATGCTTGACATGCCCAAAATAAATCTGGATCTAGAATACTCTTTTAAAGTAAAGTCGAAATCATTTTTAAGGGACATTTTGCACCAGAACAGGAAGACATCAAATATTACGAAGAATGTTTTTTTCGTCATCTTTTTGGATATACAAAAAATCTTGCGGAAAACTCTAGTGAGGCTGACCATTATCGTCTGAGGACACTTAAAAATGTACCTTGTCACACGTGACTGATTTCAAGGTCACTTAAAGTCATTAATTCTCCTTACCTTTCATCTTTCCTTGAGAAATCGAAAAATATATTTCCTACATTAAGCTCCGTTCATACGAAGCTGATGTATGTGGATAGAGATACAACAAAACAGCGAGGTGAGAGTAATGTGTATAAGCGGAGCCAAATATGACTTGGGACGGAGTATGCTAACTTTTGTTGTTGCAACGTGTTTACAGGTTACCCATAAAGGCAACAACCTTGCAGTCATATTTACTATACACTGTAAAAATTTTCTGTAGATTTACAGAACAAAAATATAAAGTGCTAGATAAAGTTTACAGGAAAAGTGTTGTCAATTTTTAGCAAAAATTTACAGCACTCTATTCCTTTTTTGTATCTCTTTATTTTTCTCTCTGTTATTCTATAACAGTGTAGAGAAGCCACTGTTACAGACATATATTACAGTGTACAACCATTTAGTTATATATATATATATATATATATGTATATATATATAAACAAAATCAATGGTAATACTTTAGTAGCCAACATAGTATTGAAAATGGTTACGGAATTTTCGAAGCCCTGCTTCTTCCTTAGCGTATAAACAGACAGTGAACTTATTACCAGAAATTTATAACACAGAAAGTTACAAAACACGAAAAATCTGTTTGTATGCCGGTGAAGAGGCAGGGCTTTGAAAATTCCGTAATCATTTTCAATACTACTAGGGCGTTACCATGGATTTTGTTGTTGTTTTTCTTATTTGCCAATACACGGATATTGCTATCATGCTATATATATGTATATATATATATATATGTATACACGTGTCATGTGATGAGTACACCTATTGAGGTGACACTGACTTCAACTTCAACGGAAAATGCAAGAAAACAATACCAAACCATTAAACACCAAGGCACAAAGCATAAAGTACTATTTTGCAATTTTGTAAAAGAAGGTGGTGACAGAGATGATGAGTTTTGTCTTTTTGTGACCTACCTCCACCATTTTTATAGCACATGTACGGAAATCTCCACACATTTCCAAGGTCGACACAAAATCCAATCACAGAAAGTAAAAAATCGATCTTTTTTCCCCAAGTTTCACGACCTTCTGTGACCCTACCACTACGAGCAACCTCTGTGCCTCTGTTCATATTGACCTCCAGGATGAGAGTTCCCTGGCTTTCTGAAAAGATAATGAAATCCAGAAACGAAGTGAAGATGCTGTAAAGTGATTTTTAGGAGCTTAGATTGTAAATATGTCAAGGATAAGATGTGCTTAATGTTATTCGTACTGAGTGGCAGCAAAAAAATACCAAACCTACCCACCGAACGACAAAATAAATTTGCAAACATGGGAAATGCGCTCCCACGAAATTTCTTTATGTTTTCCTTAATTGTAGTCATATGTTCTATAGTCTAAAAATAGGTCTGAGTTCCAGATATATGAATCTGACCAAAACAGTAAAAAAGAAAAAAGAAACGCCTAACAACGGACGCCTAACAACGGAAGAAGCTTATTTATATATTAAGTACACTAATTCGTACCTCATCACCTTGCAACCAAATATTGATGAATTCATATCCAGGCGTACAATGGAATGCGTAAATTCACTCAGACTAATGTCGATTTTCCTTTTTGTAGACTTTAAAATTATAAACATTCCCAAATATTATCGAGTTTGAATAAATCCTTCTTTATACTGCAAAACTGCGGCTCAATGAAAAGAGTTGACATATACATCTCTTACCTGATGGAAAGAATCTTTTCCTAGTCATTGTATTGTTTGTTATATGATACAACACTCAACATTATTCAATAATTTTATGCGCTATCTTGGGAGTTCTAAGATTGTTAGCAATTCACTTATTGACCCATTCAGCCTCACATGATTATTTCCAATTTGTCCGAATTTGTTCAGCATACACCTGAATTTGTTGCACATACAGACATACTTCTACTCCATCTTGGTTTTATCAAAGAAATGGAGAGAACTACATCAATATTTGACGACGAGGTCTCACCCATTTCTGCGACAATTATTCCTCGCAGGGAGTGTGTAGAATGTGAAATAGGTAACAATGTCACAAGAAAATGAATGTCCTTAAAACATTTGCATCTGTGTAAAAGACATGATACCATATGAACAGACAAATGTTACTTCTTAAAGGCTAATACCAATGAGTTCAAACGATAAATCTTGATGAAGAAGTCATGCCTGTTTTAAATTCAGGCAAAATATTTTCTTGGTTCATCTCAGATGTATTACTTGCTTGAATATCATTAAAAATACCTAACAAGTAAATATGAGTCAATTTAACTGATGCTTTAAAATGATGCTGAACGACTTTCTGTTGGCAAAAGCAAATCTGACCTATCATAGAATCAGAAAATAGTAGAATTTGGATTTTCCCAGATACTGGTTAACATTTACGTCACGGTGATTGTTTAGTTACAGGAAATAATCTTTACCACTTTAATTTCTTTAATGTAATCGCCTAAGTTTTGGTACAAACTTTGAATGACACGTAACGAAGAAGCAACTGTTTTAAATGTTGAAATAGTAATCACCAGTACAACAAAAAGTATTGCTTGTTTGTTTCTATAAGGCCTACAACTGAAGGTAAGTTAAAGCCAGAGAGACAATTTTCTTCAAATTTATTCATGATACCCAGAGAAAACGTACTGTTGCAGTTAACAGCAGGATCGACTTTTTCTTTAGGTATTCGGGGTTAGGTACTCGGGGATATAAGTGTACTTAAAGAAATGTAGCGATATATGCAAGGATCGATAATTCAGTAGGGCTACTCTTTTATCAATGCAACAAAGAGACATACTGTCTGGTGAGACAATTTCTTGGATGACATTCCATCAAATGTTAGTGACGCATTATTACAGGATCTTGTATGACCATAGAGCTCCATGGTATGACTAAATTGCTGAATACAGTATAGCAATGGTGAGGTATCGCATACCGAGGCCCATGACTCGTTTTCAGTGTTCCATTGACGAAACCTCTTCGTTCTGCTTTGTACATTAACTAATGCAATTGTACAAGAAGGAAAGACTTTCTTGTCAAAGTTTTCCCGGAGAACGATACTTGCTTTTTGATTCCTTGTCAAAGGCAAAAGGAATACATACAACCACGCTTGCGAGTTATGTATGTATGTGTGTGTTCGTGACGTTTGGCTTGTAAACACGATATCTCAAGATAGCAATTATGGCTACTTCTCAAACTTCAAATATAGAATTGTCATATTGAGGAACAATCCTGTTGTTTTCGGTGGAGATTAAAGATTATATAAAATCACCCTAGATCATAACCAGAAAACACTGTATAGATGTTATTGCTAGGTATGAAGTATTAATGTTTTATACTTGGTATGTGTAAGTGTCATAGTCATAAGGAATACCCTATTAGCTTTGGTAGAGGTCCAAAGTTATCTGAGGTCAAATGAGATGAAAGTGCGAAATTCTTAGTAAAGGTTCGATACCAATGATGTACACTTTTCATACTTAGTATAAAACTTTATCATATTGAGAGGAAGAGTCCAGTAGTTTTCAGTGGCGGTCAGAGGTCATTTGAGGTCATCAGAGGTCAAAATCCGAAAAACTTAAAAAACACGATATTTCAAACCAGGGATGATGTATACTTTTCGTAATTGGTATACCGGCAAATTTGTACTTTAAGAGAAAGAAAACCCTATGGGATTGTTGGAGGTGGAAGATCATCTGCGGTCATTAGGGGTCAAAATACAAAAACCTCGTTTACTAAATAGGAAGTGGATGTTACCTCCAAATTGTGTCCGGCGTTTCGTGACCAAAGATAAAATTTATATAGCACATCGTTTATTTTTCACAAGCATAATTGTTGCAGTAATAATTCTCATTTGAACTACCTTATTATGAACTCATGCAAAGATGTTGTGACTATAGCATGACAAGAAATGCCATACTATTAATGAGTTCTTTAATGGCGTATTGGAATAGTGCTCGATGTCTCAAACAGACGCCCCGAGTTCGAACCCCTTCCAAGACAAAGCACCACCTTTCGGCAAGAAATCACACAGCCCTTAGGCTTTCTGACCAAGTTTACACAAGGAGACTTGAGTCTTTTATTTGTAATTTTAATCGTCCTGTTCAAGGTAGCCTACAGTCTGTTCTAGAATGAAGTGAGAAGAAGAGTTATAACTACTTTGTAAAAGGCAGTTTTCCCATGCTCATTTTTTTCGTTGGTTCTTGTCTTTCGTACTTTCGAGAGTAAAATGTGCTCTTACTAAGGTTACTTTTGGGAGCAGGTTTGACCTACTAGGCCTCTTCAATGCAAGAGATCCGAACATGTTCAAATCCACGGTTGTTCCTAAGGGGAATACGCCTTTTGTCTTGAATCAAACACTTATTTGAGTTTATTACTCGCATGTTGCTTTAATTACAAGAATCTTTCTCTTACTGTCTAGAGGCACCACATCTCGATTATATCGTCATGATCAATGTTAACTATCAGTTAACGCAGTGGTATGCTTGCGGTGTACAGACCACCCCAGGGTACAGGTGTAACATTATCAATTCCGTATTGCCTGCGGCAAACAATGCAGAACAGTTTTCTCTTTGCTTGTGAATTGCTTACTGCAATACGAGCAAAACCCATTAACGTAATAAATGTGATTTGAAGAAAATTTAAATTGCGATGAGAAAAGAAGCTTCTCATCGAAAAGAACAGAAAGAAAAGAAAACACACAAGTGTGGAATATTATAAAAGGGATTGGTCTCTATGTAAAGAATTTTATAAAATTTTTAGTCCTCCGTGTATCCATTCTGATTTCCCGTAAGCTACCAAGACACGAGCGAATGATCCTTATAAAACGACGATAGTTTCGTAAGTACAAGTGAGATTCTACTTAACACACTGTCCATTGCACATTGACATAACCGTACACGACATCAAACCGAAGATAAGCTGCTCTTACAACAACAATATCACTCGACAAGACCTCTACTGTTATAGTCGTTTGGTGTTTAATTTTTTCATTCATCTTTGACCGTTATGCAATCGTTACTTCTGATAAGAAGTATGTCTAGCCGAAACTTTTTTGTATCGAATTAGATGGCCTCGTGGTAAAAGGGAGGGGAAGACCCACATTTTCCGAAGGGGAGTTCGAGTAAAGACACATGTCACGTGATGTCATGTTTACTATACAGCTACATCGAAGGCTGTAACTTGTCTTTTATACATTACATAGTACTGGTGCGCACATAAATGGTTCGTGTACGAGCGCCAGTTGTCCGCACTGCGCACTGTCTTCGAATGATCACTTGAACATGTAAGTCTTGGTCTCTTTCGAGTGTTTTGATCGAAGATCGATTGAGGAACAAGCACCCTATGCCATTCCAGCGCCACCGGTATCCATCCGTATCCTATCTAGACACTGGTGTAGATTTCTTTTTACATTCACAAATAACATGCAGTGGCACTATTTAAAAGGAGGGTCACTGTGTATTGGCCGCGAGTGGCGCAACACGAACACTTTTAACTGCAGAAGATGACATCTATCAGGCCTTTTAAGTTGAGTAGAAATATTTATTATGTTGAGGTCTCAAGTTTCAACATGGTGGTGGATGCATTTAATTAAGGATAGGAAACCAAGCTCGATGACGAGGGGCGAGCACCTCGAGGGCTCAACAGGTCGACTAGAATGGGGAAGGGTGGGAGGGAGGGTGGGGAACGGCTTGAGTAGAAAGCTAAATGTTAATGCAATATCATCCCATGCCATCATGTTTGCGCGAAGCAAGTACTAGATGTAGTGAGTTTTGCGTTGATTAGTCTTTTTAGAAAATCTGATGAATCTGTGTCCATAGAAATAAAAACCATCGGGCAGCTGAACACTGTTGAGAATGACATGTAACCAATGGCGTAGCTAGAATTGTTTCCAGGGGGGCAAGACCTAAAAATTTCCGAATTTTCATCTGCAAATTTCCGAATTTTTCTTTTCTATACTACAACTCACGTTGAATGGTTTACATTTCCCAAAGCATGTTACACCTACACAGTAGTATAAACATGAATAAGCATTTACGTAATACGAACTACACGTACCATTGTGAATGTAGGCCCTGAGCTCATTTTACCACTAGGGCTTTGTAGGGACGTTATAAGTTTGTAATAATCGCCTTTCGAAAGGAGGCGCGATTTTCTTTTTTTTTTTTTTATTTCTATTTCAAATTGAAGCCTCCAAATCCATTTATTTACCCAATTGATTAAATTAACTGACTGCTTTTTATCATTTTTTTTATGTCGGGAAGATAATTATCATTAAAGCGTTTTCCAAGTCAATAATTGAAGATATTTGTCAAGTCTAGTA